>DWNE01005321.1:0-14112 GCA_018249875.1 Cecropterus toxeus | reverse complement strand
GAAATCTAAACTCATCATTCAGATGCCTGTCTGGCCGGGGATCGAACCCGGGACCCACTGCGTGTTAGATCGGTATGATAACCGCTCGGCCACGAGGGTCGTCAATCTATATTATATTTAAAGTTGGAAACCAGGTAAGGCTCTAACTATGCGGTTTAACTGCGGTGGAACCTCCACCAGGCCTTTTTCTGACTTAAGTGGTAAAAAATGGTTAAGCGCCATTTAATCGAGAATAAAGCATATTCTGGATTAAAGGGTATGGCAAAGAAGACATACTTATTCGAAACCTACCAATTTAGTCCTCATTGGTGTATGTATATATTATATACCCTTTTTTCACTTTCCCGGTAAGCATTAGCCCTCAACGTATCTTCTAGTGTTTACGATGGCATGTGACCAAACACGCCGCCGCTCTTTTTTATTTTTTATTTATTTGTTATGAAAACTTACAGCTAGTTAACATATTGAACATAACATTATACAAATAAGAAAGCCAATGAAAAGTTTTCACAGTCTTGCCGCCAGTAACCCCAATAGCCCCTTTTTAGTCGCCTCTTTCGACAGGCAGGGGATACCATAGCTCTATACTAGCCTCAGTACTACTGGGACTATATATATTTTATACCTATTATTAAAAAATATAAAAGAATTTGCGTGCAGTTGAGTTGAACTTTCGTTAATGAGATATGAGTATCAAATAATCTCAATACATATATCAGAATGTGTCACGTTTATCCTTTACCCACGAGATACTTATTAAAAATGGTTAGTTAATTAATTTTATCTTGCGATATATGCAGTCGTTTGTCCAACGCCGCTATCCTTAATCAAACTTGTGGAATTCTGGTTTGTATAGGCGGTGGTGTGTTGCCTTATAATTAAATCAGTGAAGGAACTTTACGGGCCTTGAGATGTAAATTATAGTCCTTCGCGTTGATTTCTCTAAACCTTGTGTTTGGAGGCCCCCGGCGTAGAACAGACCACTCCCAATCTGTCGTAGGCCCTTATAGAGTAACCATAGTAAATGGATTGATTAAAGTTTCTTGAGGACCAATTGTTTAGTATAAAGTTTATTTACTGGGCGGTAGACGGCATCGGGTACCTTTTGAAGGTTTCCTTCTCGTGACAAAAAAAAGTGGTAGAACTTTGGTGCTTTGATTGACCTGCGAATTAATAATGAAAAAGTTGAATTAAAAGTTGAAGGTGAAAGTTCGGAAGTTCCTATTTTACGGAATCGCAGACGCACCTCCGTAACAAATGTACGCACAACCTAGTTAGTAATAGCTGAATTATATGTAACTATAATTAAAATACATCATACATAACAATTTAATGTATGTTCATATTATAAACATGAATATATATTTTCTTTTTCCAGGTAAGCAGTATTGCACAACACCTGCTGCGTCGAATTGAAGCGGTAAAAAATTATTCGTAAGTCTTATCCCCGTGGCAGTGTTTACAAAGGAAATTATAGTAAAAATGATACTCTTTTTTGCGCGAATCGCCCGGAAGTCACGTCAGGTGCTCTCGGAGTTGTCGGATCACTTGTGACGTCACGGAAACGGTACTCAATGCATCCGATGGGACCTTTTGTTTGAGGAGTCTGCCTCTAGTTCATATTGGCGTTTAGTTTAGACGTAATACAAAGTTTAGCTGAATTGAGAGGTACATTACGAGTAAGAGGTACAAGGGTCACAGTTTATGATAATTGTTGCAGTTATTGCAATTTAGCAGAGGAATCTTTATGTTGTGATAAGTCAAGGTCTCGACGACGATAACTGCAACTTGGAAAATATTGCGTGGCAGATTGGGATGTACCAAATTTGACTTTCATCATAATCACCGCTATAGTAATTCTATAAGGTTTTGAAATTGAGATAGTTGTATACGCAACGATCTAATTATATAGGTCAAAATGCGCAAAATCCAAAAAAACCAAGTGGGATACTTAGACGGATCATATCAAAATGTGTTTCGTGTAATGTATCGTGTAATAAATACCCAACTTAATTTTTGTTTAGGCATCATTTTTTATTGAATCCAAATTAATGGACCTTCGAAAGTATTGATAGCAGACATTGATTAAATACGGTTTCAATAAAGTTCATTCAGCAATTAGGTCCAACTAAGATATAAATACTAACTGTACCCTGTACCAACCACGACGATTACTTCCAATTAATTCTAAACACGTTTCGCTTAACGAAATGTTTCTAGCACTCTTAGTTAGTACATTTGTTGCACATGCAGTCGTGGTGTATTTTATTTGTTATGTTTGCCGTCGTTGCTTTAAATCTAATCTTATTTTTACTATCTTTATACTACACTTCGTCGTTCGTCTATCTTTTTTGATACTGGTCTATAAATTTTCGACCATTAATTTTTCGTACAGATTTCTCAGTCGACGATTTCTAAATGAAGGTTATTACTATCGAAGCTATGTCTTTCGCTGTTTTTAAATGCCATGGCATATGAGGGTAAAGTTTAAGCATCAGATATAATGACAAGATCTTGAGCTAGATTATGAGAAAGCGATGAGCTAAAAGACGAAAGGATTGATTTAGAAGACTAAAAGAGCTATGGGTTTTTATAGAAATTACTCCGTAAAAACCTCAGGTGACAGCATGCAATAGGACAATGAGATTATCTGGTTTTAATTGCGATATTTCTACCCATAATACAATCAACACTAATGAGAATAATATATGTAAGATTGTATCTTCCTGATTAATTTACAATCTTAGAAGTGCCTAAGTAATAGCCAACTAAACAGATTTCCCAGAGACGTAAATACCAACTGTACGGCGATTACTTCCAATTAGTTCTAAACACGTCTTTCTCAACGAAACCTTCCTGGAACTCAGTGTCAACATTATTTGTTGCACATGTATGGATTGTGCCGTCTCGTGTATCCGTGCCTACGTGTCTGTGAATCATACGAATGTAATAATTAATGAATGTGCTTAAATTGTAACGAATTTTTTTGGATCAAATTTGGAAGATGTAGAAAATCATCACGTTAAAATAATTCTAAATTGACCCCTGCCAAGAATTAGTTATGTTTGTTTATTTATCAATTATTCTGATTCTGTTTCACATAGTTACCGCAGTTACACTTCAAGATTTATGTATTTTAATAAATTAATTGAATAATTCTTCAAATCTGTTTTTGATGTGTTTAATTTACCGTTTTAAAGAGTAACCACAGAAAAAAATCAAAGTTTTAAAACTGTTATTTACGCGATTTTCCGGAAAGGAAATGTCTTTCAGAATATTCCGAGGTTTCACCGACAAGGAAATAATGTTGTTTTTCATTTTAAATCAACAACTACAACTGCTTTCAACACGAAAATATCTTGGAAAGTCACAAAGTGTAGGTACGTGATATTTGCTTTCACTGACGAGGAAAATTCTCTCGTTATCTTAATAATTACATTCGCCAGTGTCGGGAGTCATCAATGGATATTAGAACTAATCATTTACTGTAAACCTTTCACATCGAAACTTCGTGTGTTAAAGCAGTGTAATCTCCTAAGCAAGAAATATGGTTTACTGGGCTACAAATGTGTTTAGAAATTACGATTTCTGTCTCTCCGTTTCTGTGAACACTCATAGGAGAGTTAGGAGAAAACAACAGACTATGGGCTTAATTACGAATACCATTAGATTCGTGCGACGGAGTTGCCGTAAGAAATATATCTAGCATTTTTTATGCTTGGTATATCTTCTTCTAGTTTGCCTCAGTACTTATAATGACGTATAGTCAAGTTTATCCTAGTATCATTTCGTTTACGAATTCGTGGCAGACTTCAAGTAGAACTTCAATAGTATTTGCAGATGAACTTTTGGGGTCCTAAATAATTGTATCTGCTATTTCATCATCCACATTGCTATTCGCGAATCTTTGCTTGGAATGACAAAAATTCAAACTATTAGAATTATTGCTGTTTGCTAACGTTAGATAATGCTTCGTTCATACTTGGATAATTCCCTGGGAGATTGACTTTCATCGCTTATCTGAATAACCTTTCTAGTCGTTACGTAACGCAAATATGTCAGTAAGGCAATGTTATATAAATTAAATGGAACTCGACAGCCATCGCATTCCAGCGGCGGAGTGTAATCTATAGTAGTTATCCGAGGGCCATAAAACATATGCTTCAAGCGTCATTTTAAGTTTTCAGTGAAAATCAGTCAACTTTGCTTCAATTTGAAGCGAAATTTTGTGGCCTTGTCCGAAGGCGTAAACATTTGCTACCAGTGTCGTGTCAACTTTGAACAGTCCCAGAAAATTTGGCCATAATTCAATAATAGCAATTTCATGGCCTGTTAAGGTCGGGCACTTACAATTGATTTTATCGCTTAACGCTAACGCTTAAGTGTATAGCGTATGCATCTTAAAGCGCTTGTTTCGTGGCCTTTGGATTAGACGCTGTAGCGAAAGTGAGCTCGGTTTTAAATAATTTTCGCAAGGATATTGTTCACAGCACGAGTCCGGCATATTGTCCGTGCGCGCGTTGTTTTGTATTCAAGGAAATAGGGTTGTCGTTATTCGGGTTATTGCTAGACGTTAATTTGCTTTTTTATCACCGAAGTGCTGCAATTTTAATGATCACACATATAGAAAAATGTTTAGATATTAGCTCATTACACAAAATTTATATGTTATATAATAAGGCTGCATATATCAAAATGTTAAAACGTAATTTGTTTCTCACGATAAGTATTAATTATTTGACTTTCCATAAGCATCTTGTAATTTTGACGATTTATGTCGTCAGCGCGACATCGAGCCAGTCAATCCAATCAAGATAACCATGTTCGGTTGGCTTTATTGCTTTGGTTAGCTTTTATTATCTTGCTCTATCTGATTGGCACATTTTACTGCGTTAAAATCTATACTAATGTTATAAAGCTGAAAAGTTTGGTTGATTGAACGCGCTACTCAGAAACTACTTCTTCGAATTGATAAATATTTTTGTGTTGAATAGTATATTTATTGAGGAAGGCTATAGGCTATATAACATCACTCTATGTTTGTTTATGTAGTAGCGGGTGAAACTACGGGGCACAGCTAGTAATAAATAAAGTGACAACAATAAATCTAATTAAATAACCATTAAATCCAAGTGCAGTTGACAACCCTAAAAATACAGCTTTCACGCCCATCCAATTCGCGACGTAACTGCCGAGGACTTAAAGGACATTTTTTAGAAACATTTCGTAGATTTCGTTGGATTATATAAAACTCGTGATGCGCGGATATCATCGAAGTGTTACATTCCTCAATACAATTGAATGTCTGAAAGGGTCTCGTTTTAACTTTCGATTTCATTGTAGCGAAGTGTGCTCTCATTTCTTGCTACAAAATGAGTAATTTGATTACCTTGTGATACATACGATAATTAGCTAATTTAGTCTGAAAGGAAGTAGGGCTCAAAGTGATTATTAAGATGAAGCTTCAATACAGATTCGTACTTTATATGTGGTCTAATTTATACCAATGTATACGGTGTACAGATCTTCATTCTGTTGATGCGATAAAAACCATCCAGTTTGGAGTATCGGTGTAAGTGCAAACTAATGTTGCCATTTATCTACTAAAAAGATATAAGTAAATGAAAACAACATTTTCCATTACATATAGTAAAGGGAAGGAGTAAGTTCTGTTTGTTCTATATCGTTGGACTAATCATATACTTGGTGTATGTGATTAGTACTAATAATGTGTGTAGACCTAAATTAGATCCATTTATATGGCCAGTTTGGAAAATGGACGCTTACATATACGCACTACGTCGATAATGCTTAATTTACTTTTTTTCTTATAATATAAAGGTAGCTTACGTGTAGGTATACATATCATCTGACGTTAATCAACCTCATATAAAATTAATTATCTCGGAGGACTAAATTGAAACGCATGTGATGAGTATGTCTTCCGAAGGTACTATATCTATCAAATCGGAACGCAATAGCGCTGAACACTGCTGGCAGCATAAAGGTGTGGCGGCCGTGCCTTCAAAGTATAAAAAATTGTACCACCTAAAATATATTAAACTACATGTGCCACGCAGTTTCACCCGCGTTTATTAGAGAACAATATATTAAAAACAAACAAACATAGTGTGATGTTATATAGCCTAATCGTTCCACGATAAATTAACTATTCTACACAAAAAGTTTTTTTCAATTCGAACCAGTAGTTTCTGAGATTAGCGCGTTCAACCAAACAAACTCCTCTGCTTTATTATATTGGTATAGACGGTATAGATAAAAAATATTTTTTTTTATGATGTAAAATAACACAATAAATACGTATGTGTTACGTGATCAAACTAGGACACTTTTATTACGCTATTTTATGAAAAGCATATTAGAATTATATTCCGGTTCGTTGCAATAAAATAAAGAGTGATTTCCACCACAAAATCGTATTGTGTTTCAAGACATTCCGTTTCATAATAACGCAGAACAATCGTGTCGATTGTTATAGCGGTTTCATTAGCAATAACAGTAAATATATTTGAACTACATAACAGTTTTCGATGCGTATAAATAAATAACAATTTCTATATTCGAAATACGACAATCGGATGCCCTGTACTATAGCTAGTCATAAAAGTATCTGTGTTTTAAATCTTATGAAAAAAAATCATAAATGTGTGTGCTATTCACACACGGCGTAAATAAAACTTAATAATTGCCATATCGCGTATACAAAACTTAAGCTACGAAACAATATCGTTATTTAGAAAAGGGTACAATGCCATCTAGTTGTAGCGCCGACAACTGCTTCCGTAACGCATTTTCGTTTTATCGACTTTCAAATTGCAATAATTTTAAAGTTTTTTTTTTGTAAAACTAACCTATTTCTGTTTTTTACCTGCTTCATTTCTGGGGATAGGGATTCTGCTACAGTGAACGGGGCTAAGCTCATTGTTTACGATCCTAACCAAGTGCGAATTAGTAAATGTCTAACACTTCAGAAAACTTTTTTTTGTGAGAACTTGTTTAATTTTTTATTGAACCATTTTTACCAATAAAATCGTTCTCGCTATCTGCAATTCGTACAAGTTCCGGAATCCCAAAGTTGTTCCTATTTAATACTCAAGGTCGATGCATGTTTAAAAGACCACATGAACGACTCCTGTCAGTTGATAGGTGTGCATCGGTGGCATTGACTATAGATCAGGTGGTCTTCCTTTTATTAACGGTGAATGCGAAAATAAACCTCATAGATAGGCGTGGTATTAAACCGGTTGCCACAAAGAGCGTCAAACGATCAGCTTTCGAGAACTTATCAATCAAACAAGGGAGCCATTGTATTGATTGATATGAACGATACATCATTCACCGGTCCGTTCCAATCTATTTTCCGGATCGAAAGTGAAATTTGGCAAGCCGTAAGATTTCGGTCGAGAGCGCCTCGTTCGCTAATTACTCTTTCTTCGTATATCGTTAAGCTGTTTACACACTTGTGTTCTTGCGTTGTATTGAATAATTTATCTTTTGAGAGGATTTGCTATTGTTCTTGTGTAATAGCAAATAGGCAAGTAGTTGCCGGCTCACTTAAATATGATGCGACCATAGTCCTTGGAAGTAGCATCGCATCTGTAGTCGACCTCGGGTATGAGTTATGGAGTTTATTTATTTATTTATTTAGAAATGATGTTTACAAGATTACAGCTCGCGCGAAGATCTTTCAAACGCAATAATAACATAATTATAAACTACCTTAAATACATACAAATCAAATTAGAATTAAAATTAAAAATTAAGCTATAACATCCACAATATTTCTTAAAATTAAGCATGCATATTGATAAAATAAATAAAAATAATTTAAACACGTAATTCCCGATATTATGTACTGATTGCATTGAATTGATCATTAAATATGTCGACGTTCAGGACTTGGGTATGAATATCGTGGCTCTAGCCGTAGGCGCGTTTCGCCCTCGGCGGGTGTTAGTTGTCCTTGTCTAATGGAGTTGATCGCAGGCATCCACGGGCGACAGTGGTCACTCATCCTTAGGCGCGCTCATGCTCATTTGCTTCTACAACAATAAAAAGTTCTTTTAGTATTCCGCAGCAATTGCATTGATGTCATGCGTTAGCGGCTTTTATTGTTTACTGGTTCAAATCTGGTTCCATCTCTGTCGACATCAGGACACTGCTAACATTGGAGTCCCCTCTCCCCTCGTCCTCCCTCCATCTTGAAACCGCCAATGCCTAAGTACGGGCACGTCGTGTGTGGTAGTGTAATTAAATGTATGTTCATCCGTGCGTGTCATTACATCCGTTTGCGATTTCATGGCGCTATGCGAGCTTTTCGCTTCACGGATTCGCGATTGAAGCTTTTGATTGCGGTGTAATGTCGCATTGTACTTTCTTATCTACTTATGAAGGTTTGTAATGATAATAATTAATGCTATTTGTGTATAATACGCTCTCATTATTTTAGTGGATATACGATAGATGTCATCATAGAAAGAGATATTAGTTGCTGGCTCTCTTTCATATGAGGTAACCATCTCAGTCCTCAGGAGTAGCAACCTGTGATTGATTTCAGATGGAATACCTATTGTCTATGAAATTGCTTACGGATGTCCATAGGCGGAGGTAACCACTTATTACAGGCACGTTTGTTACTTCCATATCATTTATAATATCATCATTTAGTCCACCGTTTTACACTTTAGGTTTCATATTTTCGCCTTACGAATATATGTATCAAAACTATTTCTAATGTTTGCTTTCAACGCAATATAAAAGTAGAACTTTCCAATTATACTAAGTTACGAAATAAAGGAGTGTGAAACATGTCCGATTGGTATTTGCAAACGGTCTATGGAACAGACCTCGCAATGTGCATACCACTTAACCACAGCCACGCTGGTAGTACCGTAGGTCGCCCGCGGCCATTACGCTGATTCACCGCGCACTATCGGTCGTTGTGTGGAATATATCATTACAAGATCGCCTTTTAGTTAATGATATATAATTTTGTGCCGCTCTTGACTGGGTACGCCATGCAAATACGTCTTAGTTGATTTTTTGTTCGATTGTCTTACTGTAATTGATGTTAGTTGATTAGCCTAATCGTTAGATCACCTGTTCCTTCAGTTTCGATTTAATAATAAGTAAAGGAATGGTTTTAGTGACGGAAGTTCGCTATATCTGCATCATAAATATGTGCACTACTTACCAAAAATGGAAGTAAATTTCATAGCTTTGATTATATTATTGGGATGGGAAAATATGTATACAATTTAAATTACCTACTACCTGTTAGATACTAGTCCTAGAAGTAGCAAATGTATGTGTCGTCTCAAGAAAATGTTCAGCGCTTTGTATCTAGTTCAAGAATAAAGTGCTGTACAATTTGTACTGAACTCAAAAGAGGTGAACTTATAACGAGAAAAGAAACCGTATCTATCAGTAAACATCATCTCAACACCTCACTAATCCCAATAATGGGATCTCTGAATTAAGTTGTTCCTCTAACCCAGTAACGATCGATCACTTTCTACCAATATATAGATAAGCGTCGTATCAACCCAAACACCATGGTACAATCGCATAGAATTATTAAGATTGGCGTAAGTGGTACGAGAAACGAGTCATCTTTAGATTCGATTCGTGACATGGACGTACTAACAATGTAGACACCTAATATTTTTTTCCAAGATCGAAACGAACAATTAATTCGTGAAGTCCTCGATATTAAGGACGCTGAGAGTCGAGAACATATTTTTGATGTTAATGCATATGTGTTTGTTTGTATGTCTTTTGTGCATACATTTAGTTGAATTTTTTTAATAATGTTAAAACTAAATTGCTTAGTAATTAGAGCTTTATTGTATTTGTCGTTTTATATTACGTTGCAAGAAGTAATAAATGTTTTTGGACTGCAAATGAAGATGCTCATGAGTCACAGATGTGAATCGGAACGGAACGTAACTATATTTTGCAGGCGTGGTTGCATAGGTATGTATTTGTTTTAATGTTGGAATCATGACTTGTTTTGGTGTCTATTTAGTTACTTCGGCAACGATTTACAATTTAGGTTTATTTGTGGTGCGCTATAATCGATTGTACGTTTCTACTCTATTTGCTTTTGTGTCGAACCTAAGACGGTTCTGGGAAGGCAAATTGGACGCATTAATATGTAGTGAGTGATAATGTGGCGCTTGTTTTGTTATCTACCTCGCTTTGTTACTTGTGACAAATGCTTGGAGTTGATTCAGTTTAGTTCCTTTACGTCTTCAACTAGGTTTCTTTCTAGTATTGCTACAGCTATTAAAGACAAATCTTCCTTGTATTCTTCCTTAATTGCATCATCAAAAAGATTTCTTATAATTATTGCTGTATCTATATCAGCGACAAGATTGTATATTGTTCTCTTTCTAGTAATATTTAAGTTATTTGCTGTATTGTTTTTTTTATCAGATTGTCTTATAATCTTTACCTTCTACTTATTTATTTGATTTAAGTAAAATTAATATAACTCATAGACTTATAATTATCAGAATAGACTTACAATTAGAAAATTGGCACTTATCATTGAAGCTATTATACAAAAGTGATAGGAAAACTGGTTATTTAGATTTACTTGATTTATTTGTTTTAAAAAACTTTGTGATAATTAAAGCAAGATATTTAACCTCAACATATATCTATATACATACACACAAACATATAGATATGTATATTGATTTTACAGTAATACACAATGATAATATTAGGTATCATTGCACATTTGTAGATAACTGAGTGAAATACATTTTATTTTACATACATTGACAATTTTTTAAGTAAACTGTTAATGTAAGGTCATTGAAATAGACACACTCGCGTTTGTTACTTCTAAGCTTGTAACCGTTGTAACGTTCTAAGTACAAGGCACCAAAATAGTTTGTGTTTCCCACGAATTCGAGATAAATAGCCACAGTAATCGTGCCATTAATTTAACCTTTTGTTTGTTCATTCACCGCTATGACTAAGTATTGGTAACCCACGTCTGTTATGGTCGTGTCGGCTACTGGGTGTCGTAATATTTGCTGACACGAATATTCTCACGACACTTGCTCTATCTGGTCTATTCGACCACAAATTCGACGTAATTCGATCGGTCACGGCTTGTTTATGTGTTTTTGTATGTGATAGTTTTATGTGTTTGTACATTACGTTTTATATTGATATCATGGTGACGCTTTTTTGGCGGCAACATTGAGTGGCATGGTTTACGTAGTCTTAGAGCCGTTTCATTTTTGTAATTTTACAATTCGTCAACTATCCGCAATTTTCTACTAATTATTGCTAAATTCACAAAGTGATTTTTTAAAGGTTTGATTTTTTTTTTAATTAATCCTATATGCTTAGTGAATCGGCTGTTTTGCTTCAAGAAATATTGTCCGTGAATATAATTGACCCAAAGAATTTAGGTGATATCGAACAGATGATATTGAATATACTTATGACCTTTGATCATTCATGAGCAACAAAATTGTGGTCAACTTCAGATAGGATGCTAGTTCTATTTGGAATTGGTAATAGATGGTCCTTATGTAAAATTAGCTCAAGACAGTAATATGACGTTTAAGTACAAAGTTGAATGCATTTCAGTCAAAGTACTTGGGTCAAAAGAATGCGTGGGATATAGGAACAAAAATTTTTGGCATTTTATAAACCTCTTACCTCGGAACTAACGTATGTACACATTTTGTAGCTTACCTTATAACTTGCTAAAGTATCGAACCTCCAATCGAAAGGCTGAGTGTGATCTGGTAGATAACCAGATTATCACTGGCACTATATTAGACCACCCAGGTTTTATTTGATGCGTACAGATGTTAAGGATCCGCTAGTGATGTGACTTGGCTGGGGAGAAATCGACTTTTATATTAATCGATTTTTCTTTTAATAATACAATCGATTTTCCACAAATCAATTTTTTAAAATCGATTTTTCATTGTTTTTTATTATAAAGCTAGCCCCCAAATACTTTATGGTCATTTAGTTACATTTTTTTTTGCAAAACATCACAAATAATCTGTTAAAAGCTCGCATATTTAATCAACGGGCTATATTGTAAAATTCATTAAAAAAACAAGTGTGAATTTAAACGAGTAAAAAAAGTTTTAAAACCACCCTCTATTCAAAACTCGAGTTTTGATAAATAAATAGTATGTTTGCTATGCATTACATGGCGTAATAAGTAATTACATATATTACAGTATGTATTATTAATGTATTATTCTGTTATATTTGACAAGTGTGCAATAAAGTATATTCATTCATTCATTCATTCATTCATTCATTACAGAGCTGTTGTTAAAATATCGGAAGTATGTGAAAAAACGGAATAAATTATATATTTAAATTATTCAAAGTTGCGGCAAAAAAAAATCGAAAATATGGTAAAACCGATAACTATAAAAATTTATTATTTATCAACAAATCAATTAAAAAAAATCGATCAGTCTAAAAAATAATCGATTACTTTTCCACATCCCTAGGAACCGCGTCTAAACCCGTATCCTGGTTAAATAGATCCGCTCGCACTTGCCCATAATCGTCATACAAACAAATCATTACGAACTAATCCGTGTACTGAATAAACGTTATTTATGGCGCGTTTCGAACGCATTCACTTTACTCGTGGAAGTAATTCGCTATTCCTATTAGTTTATGTAAGCTGCAGATGGTTTGTTTATGTCTAAAATTTTCTTCATAAAGGATGTGTTATATGTTTGTATTTATAGTTATATAAATCTATACATACATACACATATGTAAGTCCTGAGTGTCTGTCCATCGTATACACTGAAATTTCCAAAAAAAGTTTGGGTGAAAATCAGTAATAAAGAATGTTTCTTTAATTTTTGTCTGTATTTTCTTTTGTGTTTGAAATCGCAAGAAACCAAAAAGTACATAGATTTCAATGAAATAAATGAAATACCTAATTTATTTTAATATTTCATTTATTTAATTATTTCAGAATATGTGTTTTGACAAATTTTACAATAGCTATAAACATGTCTTACGTGACATATTGTTACGTATTTAAAGTCTTCATTCTGATGCCTTCCTATCAGTCCTTTGAGTTGTTGATGGAGATTTATTGTAGGAAATAAAACATTTTTAATGACCTTACGTTTATCTGTATTTCTAAATGTAAGTATAAGAAAAAGCGATCATAATATTTCTTTCAATCGTAGTAATAGTACAACTTTAATCTCTGTCTCTGTCTTTATTATTTTTATTCCTTAGCCCCGTCAGGGAAAAAATGTTCTAAGAACCTCTCATCTAAGTTATGTAAGTGTTCCTGCATCATTTCAGCTTTATGACCTTCAAGTGTAAACTGTGCATTGTCAGCTACTGACACTTAGACATTGTCTTACTTAAAAATATCCGTTTTCTCGCGGTTTTACTCGTTTAAAGAAATGTAACATCAGTTTCAATTGTGATAACTTCTCATAAAATATATAGATTTTCATGTAATGATGTAATGTGATGTAATGAATAGATTATACCTCAAGATAATGAGTATAAATATATTAGTGTTTCAAATCCTTTAAATTGAATTATGTGGCTTCGATTCAATGAGATTTCAAACTCCAATATACAGACAGAAAAAGAAAACGTCTGAAAATCATAGACTTTTTCATTATTACTAATTTATCACCTTTCAAACTCTTATTTTGCAAATATATGCGATGTTCAGAAACGCGGAACTCACATTTTAAACCCATTAACTTAGTTTTAGTTGGCATAGAATACTCTTATCAGATAATCTATGTGCTATGCAAATAGCTGGAAGACAATTGGGTCAAAGGTAACGAGAGTCGCCATCGGAGCGGACTGACGTCTTTCCCTACCACTTTCGCTTTTGTTAGGGCTACCGTACACCTTTATGAAGTTATTTGTTTATTATCTTCAAATTACATGGTTTACTAGTATCTTATTTTGTATATCTCGTCAACCCATTATTGTCCCACTGCTAGGCACGGGTCTTCTCTCAGATTGAGAGAGTTTTTAGGCCATAGTCCACCGCGCTGGCCAAGTGCGAATTGGTAGACTTCACACACCTTTGAGAACTCT
>DWNE01005320.1:0-14114 GCA_018249875.1 Cecropterus toxeus | reverse complement strand
TTTTATTTATAATAGTTTTGACATTATTGAAACAAAATAAGAGGGTATGCGTTGGAAAAAAATAACTTTTATTTTTTGGGACACCCTAATGTACATATTTGTTTGTGTGTAGGTATATCTATCAATAATGATAGATTGATATCTATCAATAATGTATAAATACTCGTAAATATGGTAATTTGTGATATCGATATTGACAGTGTCTCAAAACTGTATAACTTACTTAACACGACGTGGCATGTCGCAAGGATAACTTCCGGTGGGATCAAAATTGGCAATTGCCCTCTTCATTATTGCTACATTTGGCGCTACAACTTGATAAGTAGCAGTATTTGTAGTTATGGTATTGTATCATTGAAATTTCATTTTAAGTACACAATAATTATTTATTATATTAAACGATTATGTACGTATTATGTATTATGTACGTGTATATGAACAAGTATTTATCTCTCCACGTTTAATTTCCTAGTTCAGAAGAAAATTGTCTTATATTGTTTTATTACAAAAGTGTGTTAGGTATTCAGCTAAAATGTTAGTTTTCTGATTAATTAAATAAAACTAAAAAAAATCTTTATGTTTCTTGTCCACTCTTAGTATGACTTTATAATGTTTCGTCAAAACGATTACTGTTTTACGCTCATCACTCCAAAGTATATAGAATGTACAGACAAAAACGTAAACAGTGATCATTTGAAGAAACATAATAAGCATGCATTAAAAGTACAGCTCGTTTTATCATTAATTAAAAAATATAAATACTTAAGAACAGAATTGTCATTGTTGCTTATTAAGTTCCACCATGTACTCTTAGTATGATTATATATCGTTTTATAAAAACAATCACTGTTTACGTTTACGCTCAACGTTCCAAAGTACATCGCAATGTATGGACAAAAACGTAAAATACGATCATTTTGAGGAAACGTGACAACTCGTACTATGGTCACCGCTCTATTCCGCTTAATAAAAAAATACTTAATAACAAAATTCTCATTGTTTGTTGTAAGTTTCAGTCTGTGCTTTTAGTATTAAGTTATTACGTTATCGTCAAAACGATCATTGTTTACGTTTTCAAAAACTATCCAAAGTACATTGCAACGTACGATCAAAAAACACTACGTAGTTATTAATGTAAGGTCGACTGGTAGAGAATGCCATAAGGCATTAAATTCGCCCTATTGTAACTTGTCCTTTAATGGGATGCAATAAGGAAATAAATAACAAAAAAAATATATATATTCTTACTAAGGTTACCGCTCTTTGCTGCTCAATTAAAAATACTCAAGAACAAAATTCTCTTTGTTGCCACAAGTTCCACTCTGAACGCTTTTGGCGAAAAAAGTTTTTTTCGGTGCGGCTGTCGTAACTCGCGCTCGTGATAAATTACGAAACACATTGTTGCTACGCGTTCTGATTTACTCGCAGTTTGATTTATGGAACGTTCATTGTCTCTGTTCTGGCATACCTTTATAGAACAATATTTTGGTGCTCCCGAATAGCTGTTTGACGCAATAGCTTGTTAGCCGATTGAGATAAATGGTTGTTCAATTGGATATTGACATGATTATTGATCTCTGAATAGAACGAAACTTTCATAGCATTTCATTCATTTGTAATTACGCAGAGTACATAAGTATAGATCGCAGATAATTTATGCAATATTACATATAAGTATCCAGTAACTTTAAAATGGAAGAGCTATGTAAAGGGGTGTATATACACATACATATTTCTGTTAGTGGTAAATACTTTTCTTGCACTTCTAACAGTGTCAGAGAGATACACTTACTGGTGCTGAAATATATTTACAAAGTAACCAACGACAATGTCAAGTAGGGGTTATGACTACTTACTATTATAACCACCCGCGTGGTAGAGCGCTCACCATACCGCTCTGACATGCATGGTCCCAGGTTCGATCCCTGGCCAGACAGAAATGTGAATGATGAGTTTAGATTTCTGTTCCGGGTTTGGGTGTTTGTGTATTCGCCTTTGTGGGTGTCCATCCATCATTCAAATGTTTGTCTGGCCGGGAATCGATCCCGGGACCTACTGCGTGTCAGACCGGTATGCTGACCGCTCAGCCACGTGGGTCTTCGAAGTGTATATGTCAAGAGCGTGTATGTATATAAGTATGCACGTATTTATGTCTTATTCTTCGTCACGCTCTACAGCTTATCATCCGTCAAGCTACATAACTGCTTGATGGATGACAATAATATATGAGGTGTCGTTCGAATTATCTGAATTGTATTAGTGTATACAAACGTTTCATAATGACGTATTAATTTTATTATAGTACTAGTTCTCCTTCTTAGCTTATTATTTACTTTTAGGCAGTCGCAGTGTTCGTTTTTATATTAATGTGTTTCATATTTGTTAAACAATAGGTGAAATGTTTCTGCGTCGGCCACGATTCCTCCCGCGCGGCTGTAGGATGTGCAGATCAGCGTATCTATGTGTACAGTCTGCACAGCGGACAGTTGCTGCGAACACTAGCTGCTGCGCACGACCTCGCAGCGCTGGCTGTTGCTGATAAGGATCATTTCTTGTTAGCAGCTGGTAAGTTGTCTTCTTAATTGACGACCACCGTGGCGGAGCGGTCACCATACCGGTCTGACACGCAGTGGGTGCCGTGTTCGATTCCCGGCCAGCAGACATCTGAATGATGAATTTAGATTTCTGTTCTAAGTCTGGGTGTTTGTGTATTCATCTTTGTGAGTGTCCATGGCACCCACGATACAGGAGAAAATCCTAGTGTGAGGCTATGAGTGTAGAAAGCATGTATGTTTTGTTACTAAATCAATTTGCCTGTTATTGCATGCAACCAAATACTAAGCGAGAGTTTATTTCCTCCAAATTGGATATTATTAATATTATAATTATCAGATTACAAAGACATATCAATAATGTCTTAAAGCAACAAACTCATTTTGTAATAATGAATCTCTCGTTTAAATGGACAGGTTCAAGGATCTTGCCATTAATCGTGGAATATTTGACAACAAGGACTTTGTTTCTCATCAAGACAAGACAACTTTTGCCACAAAGCCCTTTGTTGTTCATAATTGATGGGTATAAAAGAAAACCTTTCAATCACAAAATGCCTTAACTGAATTATTTGCGAATTGTACTGTTAGGTAGTAAGGACATTTCACATTTAAATACGATTTTAGTTTTTTTTTTTTATTAGACTGAAGTAGCAAACAAGTACGCAGACCTCCTGATGGTACCTAAGTGGTAACTACCCATAGACACGTGTAAGCATCTTCATACAGAGCAGGGGTTCTATTTTAAGTCGATCACAGATGCATTACTACTCTCGAGGACTAAGATGGTCGCCTCATTTATAAGTAAGCCGGCAATACCCTTCCACCGAAGCGCAAGAACTGTTTTACGCTAGAAATAGTTGTGGTGGTGGTACCACCCTGGTCGAACTGCACTGGTTCTACCACCTAGTAAACTGGACTAGCTTATTCTTGCGGCTCCACCTGTTTCAGTCACCTTAATGAGGGGTGTGGGTATCATATGCCTTCATCAAGGTCATACACTATATGTGTGCTAAATAATTGCAAGACTAACAAACATATATATATGCTCAAACTTTCCAATTTATAATGATAGTAAAACATGCCCTTTAACGTTTGTATTAAACGTTATAATCGTCACATTGTCATAAGCGTCACAATGTCATGATCATTGTTTTAAACGTCTTTTTTTATCTGATTGAAGTAGCAAACGAGCATGCAGTCCACCTGATGGTAAGTGGTCACTGCCGCCCATGGACACCTGTAAGCAACTTCAAATAGAACATGGTTTCTATCTGAAGTCAATCACAGATGCGTTGCTACTCCCGAGAACTATGATCGTCGCCTCATATAAAAGTGTGCCGGCAACCACACCCTTCCATCGAAACGCAAAAAAATACTTCACGCCAGAAATAGGTGTGGTGGTGGTACTTCCCCGGTCGAACTACTCTGGTTCTACCACCTCTTGAATACTTTGAACCACCTTTATTGTGGCTTTCGGTCTATACATTTGGTTAGCGAAGAAAAAGGCAATTTGTGACTTACGCGGTTTTGCTTTATACCCATTAATTAATAACTGTTTAGGTTAAACGAGGTGAAACATTACCAATAACCGCGATTAATTGTAGGTGGCAACAGGGTAACGATCTACTCGTTCCACACCGAAGACAACTTGACGAATTTCCGACCCACAAAACAATTGAAACGGCGGCAGACTAAATCGACCACGAACATTACTTTGTTGCAGGTATTGTATTGCTCTAATGGCTTTACCTTGTTTCAGAAATACTTAATAATATTAAAATGTATTGTATTAGTAATTAATTCTTGGTACATTCATCGCGTACAAAAGCGAAGTTGATTTAAGTTTCCCACAATGATTTATTATCTATAGGGTGTCGGGACAATGCTCAAAATCGGCCCGTAAACGGTCCTTAAAAGTTTTTCATTTATATTGTAACTAAATGTGTTGCTAGGCACCATTTATACGATAAATTAGACTAAATGGACATATATCAATAATGCCGCTTTGACCTGAAGTTGGTTTAAATTAAAAAGGTTATCAATACTTTGATGGGCAACAATTTACCTTTTTAAGCAACTTCATGTTTTAGAATTAATTTGTTTATTTGTACAACAATTTGTTACTAGTATAAAACAGATTACTTATTTCTACTGTACATATCGCACAGTGAAAGCGACCGAACTCAAATTTCGGCAAATCGAGTAAATACTTAAAAAAAGTAAAGTACTTAAATAGCAATACTAATTTAAGTAACTATGTATACGTCTATCGAGTTGAAGATTGACGATTTTGTGCAAGAATATAATAACCGTGTAGCGTTTTAAAAACCTTAGCACTTTAGGAAACACCCCGAAATGTAAATTTCCTACAAAATGCTTATCTCGTATATGGCCCCTTTTATTCACACATTATTCCATATACACATGTTTCTACATTTATGTCTACGTAATAAACAATACATAATTAACTAGATATCGATATTACTAAAACTTTTATAAAACTCCAATATCATAAGACGCGCAATGCAACCAAAAACCACACTACCGAAACATGAACAGGAAACAAAACAACAAAACTCATTCCAATCATTCGCTAACAGGCAGAGCAAAGCGAACTCATCCCAATAAGTTGCCTGGAAGTGTCCCGGGATGGTCAGCTGGCCGCTAGCGGGTGTGCCCGAGGCCTTGTACGTGTGTGGCAGCTCTCCACTCACAGGCTACAGGCCACGTTGAGCGGGCATATGGGACACATCACCTGTGTCACGTTCTCGCCGAACAACTTGCTCGTGTTGAGCGGTTCGGAGGATAGGACGGTGGTCGTCTGGCAGTTGGCTGACAATTCTCCGTCTTTGACTTATAAGGTAAGTTGATTGTTATACCTATTTTCTAGGCATGCATGGGCTAGGCGTATGACTTACAAGAAATAACCCGTATTTTGTAGTAATGTTTTTTTCGTATAAATTGTTTAGGTTTGTTTGTGTTCGTTTCACTGAATTTCTCAAACTTAACCATAACAAATTTCTATGTACATATACGTCAAACGTAAGAACACAAAATGTATGTAATAAAAAAACTAATGACAAGTATAACTTTGTGTATGGCTTGTACAGTTTGAAAATCGTCAGGGACTTATGAAATATCATCTCCTTACAACTATTTGTGTCCATAGTAACAAGATTTTTGAAGATCCGATCGCATGATGGTATATATACCACTAAAGATTTAACCCCTAGAGGTGTATGATAATTACAAACCTCTACAAAACTTTCCACCTTTTATATTCCGAACAAAAACTTTCGTAAAAATGTATCTACTATTATTGTTTATTTTCTTGGGCAGATCAAAGTGTATCGTCATGTGAAAAAGTATATTGTTCTGCTATAACTACTTCAATGTTAGTTTTACTGAGTTTTCTTAGGGATATAACGTTTAAGTAACATTTAAACTCAATTGATGCAAAATGAATCAGCTCAGAATAACCGCTAAGTATAACGGCAAAAGCTTTTAAGCTTACTTTGGCAGGAAAATCTTTCCACCGAGAAAATAAATTTTAGTTTGCGGAGATAATTAACAATCTACAGCAATTTAACAAGACTTAAATCATGTTGGAAAAAGCATTTAAAATAAAAACATACTTTAATTAGCATTTTTCTTTATAATAATAATTTTAACTTTTAATTAATTTTGAGACGCTGATTGTTTTTGACAAATGCCTATGATTTATTGATGAGTGGAAAATAATATTGCAAAAAAAACTTAAATTAATAAGAATAAACGATATATTTTTCAATAAACAGAAAGTAATAACTTTTGTGAACATTACGAACAAAATTGAACGGTTCTACGGGGTCCCTTTTCAAAAGTAGGTACTTGTCTACAAAATAAAATTAATGATCTCAAGCGCTGTCGAGTTGCAAGGTAGCAACAGGTGGCAAAAGATATTTTTTCTACTAGTCATTGAAAATCTTGAAAAATTATCCTACTGGAAGTTTATCATATTCCTACCTAGTGAGACATAATATTATTAGGTGAGGATGATCGATAGTAGCCCGACGTACCTCTTTTGCACCCTCGGGTAGAAAAGGATCCATGAGGATTTCTCTGCGTTAAAAAAATACCGTCAATGTCATCCGTCAATTATGTTTTGAGCCCATTGCTCCTCTCTTACTCAGTTACTCTTCTAATGAGCAGAAAGAGAGGACCATCGTTTACCGCGTGGTAGTCTATCAAATATCTACAGTCTCAGTATCAACTTTTTCTGCCTGGTCAGCCCCGACAAGTAAAGCGAATATCCTGTACACTTTTACATACGTTTTTAAGAGCACTCCCAGCTACATTGGTTTCACCTCAATTTCTTTATAATATTTTATACACAAATAACTTAATACTATTAGATTACTATTGCTTCAAGGTTAGGTTAGACGCAAACAACAGAATAACTTCTTACATACGACTTCAAAAGAGTACTTCGGTCTCACGACCTTCAAAGTAGACACTCATAGGACTATAAAATGTCTTATGGGTATAAAACTTTTTAAAGGGGACTAAACGACTTTATAGACGACTAACTTGAGCTGTAAAACAAAAAACTTTTTACGTGATTGGAGTCGCAAATGGTCTCCCATTTTATGTTTTATGACTTCTGCAGCTCATTACCATCTGTCACCAATTCAAATAGGATATGAATTGAAACAATATTGATCGTAAATGCGTAAGTAACTGTGGTGTTTCGTTTCTCAATTAGCCAGAGTATCCCCACAGCTTTGTTGTAATGTGCATAGTGCAAGTGTTTTTCATAGTATCCAAAAGTTTTCTGCATAGCTTAATGACTACAATCGCTGACGCGCGATCGCAACTTAATGTACCCTCTATGTACATTTAGCCACTGCCACATCACAAAAATAAAGAATGCAGTATCATTCTGACCCATGAGTTCCATAAATGAGTCGGTAGTGACGACCTTCACAACAATAACCCAGAAATAAAACCTTGAAGATATCTTCTACTCTCAAAATTTTAACTTCTCCCAGGGACACCAAGCAGCCCTTCAAAGCTTAGTGATGATGTCGGATGGTCGTCGAGCGATGTCGGGCGACAGAACGCGCAATGTGCATGTATGGCTTGTGGATTCTGGGATAATTTTGCACTCTAATACAGGGCCTAATGCCAGCATCGAAGTAACTTTGAACATGAAGTATGCTGTAAGTATATAAATATATATTTCTTTACTAAATTTCGTCACTGACCTCTTATAAAATTTGACTGAACAAGAGATATGACGATCATAAAATATCTAAAGACAAAGAGGATACCTTTTTTACAGAATTTAAATAGCAAACGAGACAACAGTACTCCTGATAGTAAGTAGTGACTGCCGCCCATAGACGTCTATGACCAAATTAGTATACAACAGGGGTTCTATCAGTTACAAATACGTTGGTAGTCACGAAGAGTTAATTGGTCATATGAGAGTAAGCCGTGTGTCTTCACGACCCACGGCCAATGAAATTGTCTATGCCGTATTTCAAACCAGAGTACAGCAACTATACACTGTAACAGTCATTACAACTACTTAAGAACAGAAAATTAATCATCGTTAAAATAAACTAAATTTTCAATTTACGGCATGAAGCTGTCAAAATATCTCGCTTAAATTTCAAACAACTAATTAGTAACGAAAAATAGTTATTGTTTTGAGGGCGAAAAATAATTTTTAATTAAGCGCATTTAAGTTTTGATTGAAATCATGAGTTGTTTGTATCTACTTCTTCATTATTTTTTCTTCCATCTTCATTTCAAAATTAAATATACCTTTCAGTATACCTTCACTATTCAAAACTAAGAAATATTTTACTTAATTAAAATTGACGATCAATACAACAGTACTAAAATATGGAGCTGCGAAAATAATTTGACTATTTGAAACTGCAAAAATAATCTCGATCTCTTTTCTTTGGGAAGACGATTAAAAACCATGTAATCTTACTCAGGTACTCTCAGATGGAGATACTTCAGTCCGCATCTGGGCATTGGCGGAAGGTGATAGTGGAGAAGACAGACGATCAGTATCCCACGCTGAACGTATTACTTGTTTTGTTTTAACGGCAGATTCTAAATTCGTTGTTACTGGATCCATGGATATGTCGCTTAAGGTGTGGCAGTTGGATGGAGGAAAACTATCGCAGGTTTGTTCACAAATCTGCAAAATATGATGATGTAAAAGACTTTTCTTCCACAGTTAGAATAAATAGGAGAACATTCATATTGATGAAGCCAATTTCTTGAAACATTAGGAAATCAATTCTTGTCATTTGTATTTTACTTAAATCTCATCACATCTAAACATCTATATTATCTGTTTCAGTCATATTAAGATATATATTAAATGATCATTGAAAATAACAAAAAAATGTTAACAAATAGTTATATTTTCCTTCAATTGCTTATCTACTCAATCTCATCAATTTCGTGGATCTATACATTATATGGAATCAAAGACTTGTGTGATATATATATTTTTTATATTCCACATAAACCAGGTATTAGTCGGCCATTCGGACATTGTAACGTGCGTCGCTGTGTCCATCACAAACAAGAATCAAGTGATCTCCGGATCATGGGACTGCAACCTCATCGTGTGGGACATCAACACCGGGTCTGACCTGCACCTCCTGTCCGGACATCTGGGGAAAGTCACTTGCGTCAAGGTCACTGGAGATGGATCTATCGCAGTTTCTGGTAAGTTCTGTCACGTTTATGTCATTTTCAAAGGTGTTTGCGCCGAAATGATCGGCGCAATAAAAATGACTTCATCGTCAACAAAATTCGAGTTATGTTTTACGTGTTGATTTTGAACAGTGTGTGTCTATTTAGTCACATACTTTGCGTCATCAATCAACAGAAAATATTATTCATACATTCTCCCCAGGAATCAAGGCATTAAATCCACGTTAATGTTGAAATTATTACTCGAAAATTATATAAATTTGGCAAAACACTACCTTGCTTTTCGATTAGCGTATAGCATTACTAGTTAATTACATCTCTCAAATATTTATATAGAATAAGTCCTTAAGTTTCAAAATGTATATATTTATCCATTGTGTTTATAACCTATATTTTTGTCCAATAACTTTATGCCAATTCAAATTAGAAATATTAACTTTTACATTCAAGATATTTTAATATATATTAAGGAACAGCATCTTAGACTAATTATTAAATATATTCAAACAGCACATTTTGTTTTGTCGAATTCTTAAGATCGTAATAAATTGAATTCAGTAGAGCGTTGTCAACAAAGTTACCTACAAATTAGATATACAAGAGTACTACTGAAATTGCACTTGATTTTTGTTAAGAGCCCGAGACGTTGCGAAATTGTGCTTCGCTACTTTAATTATATTCCTAGGCAAGATGTATTCAGGTTTTTAATCTCGTTGCACAAACCATCTGCAGAATTAAAAGCATTTCTAGAACATAATTCTCGCGAATTTATTAAAACACGTCTCGTTTTCACAATGCACTTTAGAAATTTCTCATAACACGTGTCGTCGTGTAGAAGAACTTTAGAATGAAAAGATATTAAATTGACAATAATGTAAGAGTAAACATATGTGGCAGAGACCACTTACACTGAAGTTAATTTATTGGAATGTGTCATATTTGATACTTCAATCCCTTAGAATAAGTGTGTTGAACTTTGGTCTTGACCACAGATTGAAAAATATTTTTTAGGAAGACAGCGGCACCTGTGACAGTACAATAATCAAGTAATAATGTTAAGTGTTCAGAAACCTTATATTTTATAAAATGCTTAGCTATGCTACAGCCATACCACAAGTAACTCTGACAATTCATAATTTACCACTCTTGAATAATAAGATGGTCGTCACACCCGTCCACCGAAATACAACAAGGTCTCCACTTAAAAAAAGGTGTAGTGTAGGTGCCAAACCTACTTCTGAACAACTTTATTCTGTACACTCTCAAGCATTTAGGCTAAGTATTAATTTCACACATTCTCAAATAGGTGCAGAAGACAAAACACTAATCATATGGGAGACAAAGCGAGGGCTGGCGTTGACATCACTAGCGCTGCACGTGCCTTTACTCGGTTTTCAAATCACCAGTGACTGCGCCCGCATTGTCGTGCATTTGTTGGATAGAGGTATGTTTTATTTGATTCTATTTAATTTACCACAATTATATAAGACTAGCTGTGTCACGCAGTTTCACTCGCGTTTATTAGAGAACAATCTATTACAAAACAAACAAACATAGCGTGATGCTATATAGCCTAAAGCCTTCCTCGATAAATTTATTATTTAACACAAAAATATATTTTCAATTCAAACCAGTAGTTCCTAAGAATAGCGCGTTCAACCAAACAAACTCTACTGCTTTATAATATTAGTATAGATATAGATTAGTATAGATTTTGAAGCAGTGATAGCCGAATTGTTAAAACACGGCCTTCCAATCAAGGGTCCGAAGTTCGAATCCCAGGCGTGCACCACTTATTATCTAAAATTATGTGCTAATAAGAAATTAATTATCACTGCTTTGCGGTGACGAAAGAAATCGTGAGGAAACCTACACGCCGAAAGTTCTCACGCACTCAAAGTTATGTAAAGTCTACCAATTTGCACTTGGCCAGCGCGGTCCCTGTCTAAAACTCCCATAATCTGAGAGAAGACCCGTGCCCAACCGTAGGACAATAATGGCTTGATGACGATATTGAATTTCAAAAACAGTGACAACAGACGCATCTAAAATTATCTTGTTTCAAACTGTACTCTTAGTAAGAGTTTATTACGTTTCCTGTAAAACAATCATTTTTTACGTTTTGGCTTATTGATTGCAAGCTTATATTTTCCTTTTGTGCTTAACTTTACAACGATGGGCGAAAAATAATTATTGTTTTGAGGAACCTCACTAAGTATGTTTTAAGGGCACTGGAGTCAAGAATACTAACTGACAAAATTTTAATGAAACCAGTTGAGCGTTTTCGACGATTAGATTAGCGTAAACGTTGGCCTTCTTAAGAGATATAGACTATAGATAAACAATATGTATTTACTATGACCTAAGTTTAAAAGTAAAACACTAAGAGAAATATGTATGACATTTACTTTTATATTATTTACTTTTATAGTAATTAAATTACATTTTTTAAACCGATGTTTTTCATTATTTTAACATTCTTGTAGCATTTATTCGTGAAGTTTTAAAAATTTGTAGTAAATTAAATATTTCAACAAACCGTTGTGCTAAAGTTTCTACAAGAACGAATTTAAAAGTTAAACTTAGAAGGATAAAAGTCCGAACTCGTTAATTAAGTTTCTGGTTGAATTTGATCTCGGATTTCATTGTACTGTTTATTTTTCAGTCGCTTTTGTTAATCAATGTTAAATATTTTTATTTATTAGTCATTGTTCGCGTTTATAATTTATCTTTGACTTATTAAATATACAGGTTGCAGTAATTTTATATTTACGTAGAATTAACAACAAAATATTTTTGTTCTGACATTTAATACTTAAAACTGTAATTTCCAAAACAAAATACTTCATATTATATTATATTTATAAAAATAGGCAAATGTTTAAAAAAGCTATGCACTTCAATAACCTACAATACTATCCGTACCTACTAACACAGTACACATTCCGAAAGCTTTAATGAATTTAATAATCTAGACTCGCCTCAAAAATGAAAACTCAGTCAATGACTTAAGACTTACCGTCTCTGACTGACTAAAGACTTACAATCTTATGACTTAAGACTTAAAACACTAAGTAAAGTCGTAAATCGTTAAAAATCAGTTTAGACTTTTCAATAGGACTTAAAAGAAGTTATAGTTTCTTTCATCGCAAGCGTGACACGGTATCGGTTCCCGCAGGTTGTCTACCTATCATTTGCCTGCACAACACTCCCGCAACCTACGTCAAGATACCCACATACGCCGCGCCCACTAAGAACGTCGATGGTGAGTCACAAAGCTTCAAATTTTTTAAGCGTCCCGTGTCGACTATTTTTTTTTTATTTTAATATAATCTGGATATTGTTCACATTTAAAATAACCACCTGCTGCAAATTTCTCAGCCACCCAGGGTTGACTGGTAGAGAATGCCATCAAGCATTATGTCTGCCCTATTGTAACTTCATATTATAAAGATGCAATAAATATATAAATAAATAAAATTTGACGACCCGCGTGTCGGAGCAGTCACCATACCGGTCTGACGCGCAGTGGGTCTCGGGTTCGATTCCCGGCCAGACAGACATATGAATGATGAGTTTAGATTTCTGTTTTGGGTCTGGGTGTTTGTGTATTCGTCTTTATGTGTCCATGGCACCCACGACACAGGTGAAAATCCTAGTGTGGGGCTATGAATAGAGAAAACGTGTTTAAAAAAAAGAAAAGGAAAGGAAAAGAAAAAAAGAAAGAGCTTCGAATTTTGTAAGCGTCCCGTGACGGCATTTTTTTATTATAACATTGAGTGGCACATGATGTATGGAGTAGTATGCAGTCCATCTGACGATATATGGTCCATGCCGTCCGTTCATATTTGTAAATAGCTTAATTAGGATTCTATTAAAGTTTATCACTGTTGCATTATTACTCCCAAGAACTAAATGATCACGTCCTATTAAAACTCCGCGTGTGTCACCAATAAATAAAGTCACTAGTAAGTAGAGACCTGTACTTAACAATTTCATTGAAGGAGGATGTCAGCAACTTATAATTAATGTATCGTAACAGAACTCCGACCGTTAGCACCAAAGAGACCCATGAGACGACTACTGAAGAAGGAAGTGTCATTAGACACTTACACGTGGCAGAAGAAGTACGGCCACCTCACCTCGGCCGCCATGATGGCACAGGTCGACGAGAGGTTGAAACGGAGGTAAATTACAAGATAATATTATTTAAGTTACGTTACAAATTTATTTAAAATATGATGTTTTCTTTTTGTAATTATGATATTTTAAAAAATATTAATATAGTAAACACTCAGTTGGATCACGTACTATATGAAATGTTGTAACTTTTGTGTATAAATAAATGTTTTAAAATCTCTGAATATTTAAAAAAAAATGCTATTTTAATTGGGGTTTTTCATGCAAAGTCATACTAATTTTGAATTCTGATATTATTACTACATAGTTTGAGATTAAATATGGTGGTAGAGACACGTATAATATAACTATAATATGTATTATTTAAACACCTAGTGTGCTAACTGTACTCATAATCTAATAATAGGTAGTGTAAACATATTTTATTATAAATTATGTATATTTTAACCAGGTTTTCGGTATCTGCGTCAATGGAGGAAATATCCAAGATACAAGAAGCCAAGAACAAAGATTTAGGATCCCAGGTAACACCATCGCAATAATTGTCATATTCAAACGTAATTAACGTTAATTAATAAGTTATCACGAAACGTTATTATTAATATACGATTTTAAGCTAGTATTATCGCGGAATTGATACATTTTAATATGTTACGGGTACTCACGATATGCGGTTTTGAATTTCTTTTTGTC
>DWNE01005319.1:0-14116 GCA_018249875.1 Cecropterus toxeus | reverse complement strand
CAACACCTTTCAAATTAAAAGAAAAATGTCAAAATCGGTCCACTCTGACCATCCATTTCGATGTATCAAACATAAAAAAAATAAAAAATAAATAATAAAAAAAAATACAGACGAATTGAGAACCTCCTCCTTTTTGGAAGTCGGTTAAAAATCTCGGTGAAATTTCTCTCGCGGAGATAATGTAGATAAAACTATTCTTTATGAAAAATATTTCTATTTCATTAAGCGAAAAGCACTTGTATTGGGTTGTGTTCTTAGAACAGGTATCTTACTGAGTATGATTGTATTTACGGAAGAAAAAATACAGACGAATTGAGAACCACCTCCTTTTTGGAAGTCGGTTAAAAATAGAGGTATCTCGTTAAAACCTACAAAGGAGTGAATTACACTAGTATTTAGTGTTAATTTCAGTTCCCTTACTAGTTAATTAAGTTTCCTTAAAGCAATATTTTTTTTACGTCTTCGCCTATATCAATGTGCCTTGTATGTTAACGTTTTGATGTGAAACATCTACAGTCGATTGCAATTAATCGATTAACATATAATGTGTCATTCGACTCTCTTTCGACTTCGAAGTACCGCCGCCACACCTATTTTTAACAATATAACGGCAACAAAAATACATCATCTGTAAGAATTTCAACTGTCTAGCTATCATGGTTCCTGATACAGCCTGGCGACAGACAAACGAACAGATGAACGGACGGCCAGACAGACAGATGAACAGACGAATAGTGAAATCTCAGTAATAGGGTTCCGTTTTTATCCTATTAGTACGAAACCCTTAAAACCTTTAAATTACATTTATTGTGATATAAACAAAAAAGTAGTCGGTGCTTGAAAAATAAGTGAAACGGAAAGCGAACAATCGTTTCAAGCATTCAGATTATTTGTTTTAATACGTTCAACAAAGTTACATATTCTCTACTTAAGTTTAAAAATACGTATATAATTTTATTCTACTTCTAATAAAATATTCCCTCAGCTTCGCAATATCTCCTAACTGACATTTTAATACGGAGATATGACATTGCGTAGGATGTCTTTGCGATACTCCCTGACAAGTTTGATAGCGCATATCCTCTCCGGTGCTTCTTGAGTATAATTTTAAAGTCTTATATAGTTATAGGTGCGTGTTCAATAGCGAGCGATTAAATGGATGATATTCTTAATACAAGACGTTATTATTCTACATATTTTTTTAATAAGTAAATAGCAATTGATCATGCAATCTACTAGATGGTTAGTGATTACACGGGGTGGGCGATTATAGATGTACATGATCCTTTCATGTACATCTGAAATCGTCTCCAGATTAGACCATTCTCATCTGGAGTTAGCCACAGATGGTTTGCTACCCCTGGGATAAATTATCTGCCTTACAACACCATTCAGATCAGAATACAGCAATAGCACTGTTGTTATTAGGCCGGAATAGATGTGGCGGTGTTCAATACGGAAACATAAGAAAAAGAGGGAATCGCACGACAAGAATTTAATGCCAAAAAAGGGTTTATAAAAAATGTATGTGCGGCTGTCGGCGATGCTAATTGCGAGTGAGTGTTAATTAGTTCCTGTGAGAGGCGTGGTGGTGGGGGCGGTGAGGACTTCAGGCCCCCTTCTCCACCGCACTCCCGCGGTGGTGTGTTGGCGCGGTAGTAGAAGCTTCAACAGCGTTGGTTCGTCCACAAAAAATTCTACCCTAACCTAACCTAACCTAACCGATAACTATACTGTACTAAATGATATTATTATGCTATCCAAAATAAATTATACTATGTACTGTATTATATAATACTGCTTTAAAATGACAAAATCATAAACCCCTTCTCGGTAATAACCTTAAGTCGTATGTAGTATGAAATGACAGTTTAATTAACATAACTTCGTGTACAAAGTTGTCATTGTATCTCGTTTACTCCCTCCCAACGTCATTAGGAGACGATTGTCTTAAATTGTTAACATACTCCGAACATAACCAAGTATTTCTAATTAAGTTGTACAAAATGAAAATGTTTTTCCCCGGCCGTGGGCTGACAGTAATAAGCCTACCTCTTAGTTATTACATTAAAGAAAATCTTGGCAGAAATGAGGTCTTCAAAGGGAATAAAATAAATATTGGCGCTCCCAATCAACGCACGTAGTGGCTATATGAACAAATACGCTAGGAATTTTTGAAAAAATAATAAATGTCACGGGCTGGCCGATGAGTTTGGCTCTCGATGATACACATTTTTGAGATATATAGTAAGTTCGCATCATGTACGCCAAGTCTTTGTTTAACTTTCGGAGGTAAGAGTACTACAAAAATAGTGCTACAAAACAGAATTCGCCCAAAGAGCACAAATATATATAATGATGTTTCTTGACATGTTTTTTACCCTCGACGGTACGCAGACGGTATTTGCGTTGAGAGGGGTGGAGAAGGAGGAGGAGAGGTGGTGGTTTTGCTGGTGAGAGGATGAAGTAGATGTGTAAACCAATGTTGCATTTTTTTCTAAAACTACCAATCCGATTTAGATGCATTTTTCAGTGATGAGTTCTGGTTTTAATGGTACATGTGTCACGACGAAAACTCACCAGGGCCCCTGTAGTACACATTTGTTTGTGCAAAACAGATATTACTAGTTCGATTTGGTTGTGGCTTTCAATTATTGTAATCGGGGGCTGCCATTACTATTTTAAATTTCAATATAAATACTGTCCACAAAGTCATAGAAGACCAGTTGCCAAAACTGTAGATGTATTTTAACAATCAGGACAAAGTGATGGCGACCCCGACGGATTTTCTTAGATTTTTTATTAATTATTGCCACATTTACATCTTCGAGAACAAAATAACCGAGGGAAGTTTATTTATTTTTTTCTTATTTTCAACTAAACTTTAACCGACGTGGGGTTTTCAAAATTTTTAATTTTACCTTTTATTTATAATATGGAAGTGTCGAACAACATTCAGTCAACCTGATGGTAAATGGCCACTACCACTCATGGACAACTGTAATTACCCCAGAGATAATCTGTGATTTACTTCGATTAAAACCCCTTGTTTAATATAAAGTTGCTTACAGATATCCATTTGCGACAGTAACCATTTACCGTTAGGAGTACTATATGTTCGTTTACACGAAAAGTAAGTAAAGTAAAGCCATACAACTATATCCAATCCATTCCAACCGCTATTTGCAAGTATAAAAGCCTTGTGTTATAAAAGTATACCTAAAATGCTCCCTTTTTGGCTTAAAGGAAATAAGGTTAACTCCTTATTGTATTCAAAACATGTGAAAAGCAAATACGGTGTATCGTAACCTAGTTCGATTTTACGAGGAACAGCCTCGTAACTTGTATCGTTAAGGAGTGAAATTGAAAATGTTTAGCAAGGATCATCAAAGCTTACGATAATCTTAGATCACTTAGTTTAATTATGCTAATTTCATGTTTTTTTGTTACTCTTCACTATATACGCGGGACTATAATGTCAATGTTTAACCCCTATTTCACCCCTTTGCAGTCCAATATAAAAAATCTTATCTTAGAGGGCGTTTAAATCACAAAACGAATCTGATATTCAAATTTCATGGTTCTTGAGTTCTTGAGCTTAAGTAGTTGTGGTTTTGTGTATTCAGAAATGAATATCCGTTTACCTTTATATGAAATATTTTTGTTCTGTAAATAGATATTTTTGAGGTTTTTGAAATAAAAATGAGACGATAATGAGGATGATAAAGCGTCAAGTTCCTAAACACAAATCTAAAACTTTTTACTAATAAAAAAGTATTGTGTAATAAATAGAATAATTATTGTACAAATGAATAAAGATAAAATTTACCAATTGCATATCATAATCTGAAGCTCAATAATGTACTACAAGTCTACAACTATTGTATAGCTTATTCCCTTTATTTCGCCCACTTCAGCCATGGTAATTAGTATCCAGTCTAGGTCATAAACTCCATATACATAGAATCGTGTTAGTGGGCGTTTTACACCTTCAAAGTTAAAGGATATAAACAATCTGTGTTCCAAATTTCAGCAAAATCCGACCAGTAGTTATTGCGTGGAAAAGTGACAAACAGACAAACACACAATGTTTGTGTGTTTGTCACTTTTCCACACAATCCTCACGATCTTTCGCTTTTGTAATTTTTTTGTAAGAAAATATATGACAGTAAACAATCTACGTTGCCTAAGACCGATTCTGTAAGATTTATTACAGTCGTCATTTTAAAATCCACTCCTTACAACGACAAGATATCAGAGTGTTCGCACGAAACTAAATTTATCTCTCATCCATTATACTCTTTACTTTGTATATTACATATAATAACAATCTTTCATCTTAATAGTAGAAGCGTCAACGATTTCGAAGATCATGACGTTATTTACGATGGATGAAGGGATTCGATTACGTTACGTATAATGGAGCGTGAGTGTGTCGATTCCTTTAGCGGGTAATGACTCAGATTAAAAATAAAGGTAGAATTAGCTTCAGGAACAAAATGTTCAACTTTTTGTTCAAAAAGCTAAGTTTACTTTATAAAATACTCATTTCTAGTGTAAATCAGTTCTTGTTTTCCATTGGAAGGTCGTGGTTGCCTCACTTATATATGAGGCGACCATCTCAGTCTTCGGGAGCAGCAACGCATCTGTAATCGACTTCAGATAGAGCCCCTGTTTTATATAAAGTTGCTTACATATGTACATGGGCGACACTGGCAGCTTACCATCAGATGGACCGCTTGATTGTTTGCTATTTCATTCTTATAAAAAAGAAGTATGTACATACATGAGCCTTACATTTTTTTTAATCAGATTGAAGAAGCAAACGAACGTGCTGTCCACCGGTCGGTGTAAATGGCCGTTTACTGCCGGCCATAGACGTCTGTCAGTATCTTTATATAGAAAAGGAGTTCTACCTGAAATCGGTCAAAGATGATTCGTAAAAATCTACGCATCAACAATTTTACCATCCATTCTTCGAAATACGAATGGTAGTGGTACCTTCCCGGTCAAATCGCACTGGTTCTACCAAGTTTCAAAGTTTTTCTTGTCGGTGGGTAATATAAAAAACATTTTTTTGCTCCGCATCCAAATCCCATAAATAAAGCAATATGGAAAAGCCAACATTTTATTTACTTTCCTATAATTTTATAACTTTCGAATCGGAAAAGTTTTAGGGCGTAATCGAAAACGGAACATTTGGTAAGCTTTTCGATGTAAATATGGGGAAATGTCATAACATGAAAATTTTAACGGGCTAGGAACTTTTAAGCGGAATTCAGCTTTGCGATTTTTGTTGTTAAGAAATGATAAATTTGTTACTTTGCCAAATGTTTGAAGACTCGTCAATGTTTGACAAACTTTATCTAGAAGTTGTTTTTTTTTTAAATATAAATCACAAACCTCATTAAAAGTTCTTAATAACTTATTTGTTTAGTCTAATAAATCATAATTCGAAAAGAAAATGACTATTCGTGGTATTGACTGTTAAAGTGGCATCAAATATTTTTTTTAAAGCCATGTGTCAATCAGATTCAATATTCCAGTGGTCTTCTTCTTTAAAACATAGTAAATATATGTACCCAACTGCATCAGATAATGTTTTCCGAGTGTTTGCATATTTTATGAATGCTTATATGAATGAATTATTAGCACTGGTGAAATCTTAAAATGTTTACTGGAGTCAACGTTACACAGTTTTGGAGCTACATTTTGATTTTTACTTGAGCTTTAAATTATTTCATAAGTCTAACTGTTAAAGGGAATATTGTATTAAGTGTGTTCATACTGTATATATTTTGTTCTTTGTTCTAAATAAAGATTATTATTATTATTATTAAAGATAGGTAGAAGATTTTTTTGTGTGACTAATGTTTGATCTTACGTACAGCCTTCCGAGTTGCGTTCGGAAATAGTCCGGCCTGAAAATCAGTGCTGGGGTTTAATCTCAGCTTTTACTGAGCTCCGGTACCTATTTCGTAGACTTTTGCTGCAGCACATTTAATTAGAAATTAGATTTATGATAATTATTATATCACTTGTGTTATTAGTTATTAATATTAGTATAAGTAACTTGTTCAATCTCTATGTGTTTTATATATATGTTTTGTGTTGTGTCTTAAGCTATGCACTAAATGTTTTATCTATCTATCTATCTATTTATAAAGATATAATATTTTATAGAGAATCACAGAAATAATTTAGATATCGAAAAGTAATAAAAATGGTTTTCTCATTTCTATTTTATTTTTAATTTTAATGTGCATTATGTACGGAGATGCCAGTGACATTTACACATAAAATATAGTTAAATACCCACTATTGCTCTATTGGCTGATAGGTACCTCTTTGACGAAAAGTATATATTTTATATAACGGATGAATAAATGTAATAAAATATTTGCACATGTAAACTAAATTCATAGATTTTAATATGAACGGGATATTGATACATTTTAATCTCTAACAGGGACTCAAAATTCGGCAAAAATAAATTCCAAAACCGCATATCGAGTACCCGTGACATATTAAAAATATGAACTAACCTCGATCAATTGTCCCACGAGTCCCGGGATTCAAACATTTTGTAACTTCAAACGTCGGAAAACCTGCGATGGATTTCCAGCTTGACGTGGTTTTGTCGAACTAAAACTTCGTTTTAATGAGTCCGCCGAGAGCTATTCGGTACCTTGAATTTTAAAAATTGATTCTGCGGGCGGTTGTTTACACAATTCCTGGACATTTTGACACTGGAAATTTTGAGAATAGGGAGGGAAATTTATGTAACTCAAGGACATTAGTCAATATTTTGCTACAATGTCACTTACACCACTTCACACTAACTCACTTTTTTAGAGAAGGCCCCCAAAGACGACCCGCGTGGCAGAGCGGTCACCATACCGGTCTGACACTCAATGCGTTCCGGGTTCGATCCCCCGCCAAACAAACATCGAAATGATGAATTTAGATTTCCATGGGCAGCAGTACCCACTTACCACCAGGTGAACTGCATACTCGTTTGCTATTTCTAAACTATTTTTTTATTATTATTGTTTGACGTTTGATACATGACGTTTGAAATTGTAAATCTTAGTACATCTGAACCACTGTCCATTAAGAATGTGGATGGTTTTGGCGATTTTTTGCCTCCCGTTTCCCTTGGTGAGATGTAGTGAGATTTGTCCTAATCGCACGTGAAATTGATCACAATTAGGAGAAATCATTTAATCCAGTTTTCTCGTAATTCTATAAGCTTATTCGCAGAAAAATAGTAATATTTAGCCGAGACCCGCCCGAGCTATAAGCTTGAGCTTTGAGATAAGATTCGATTGTATCCAATTGGATGTCCCCTAATTACCAATTGGTAATTAGTGGATGACACTTTTCTTCTTCATATCGTGTTTATATACTTAAAGTCTTCGTTGCAATTATTAGATTGATATATAATGAACATTGACTAAATAATATATTATAACATACTAGTAAACTATTAATTATATTGCAATGAAACTAGATACTAAGTATATATATTAGCCAATTCAATCACAGCTTGTTTTTAAAGTTAAACCTGGAACATTGGTCAGTTATAATATTGACCTAAATTTAAAACTGTAATAAAATCATGTAACGAAAATGCCGCGTTGCAATGTTTTTAATATCCTATGAAGCATATGGGTAATTTCCGGTCAACGGATCAGATGAGGCTCGTCTCGGCTTAGCATCCGGCCTGAGGCAGGTTTTTTGAAAGTGCAAAGTTTTGAATATGGAAGTCTGCGAGACCTTGCTTGGCCTTTTTCCGTCCTTTTTGACCGTCAATATTTAGGGGTTAAGAAAGCAATTTTTATTGACCTATAATAAAATTTATTAATTATCTTAGTATCAAGAGATCAAAAGGCAGCTCGAGCTTACGTTAATACTTTTGATTACGTACAATGGCCCGTGAATTACTTTGTACTATTGTCTCGCCTTATACTTACGTCCTTAGCATAGCGTGAGAAATAATTTCAGGCCCCGTCAAGTCTGGAATAAACAGAAATTTAAGTATCGAACAAAACTAACCGGTCTGCGGTATTAGTTCGACTTAGTTCCGGGTACTGTGCGTCGCTGCATATTTAGTTCCTGTCGCAATCTTTCCTTTATGCACATAACTTGCACGAACACGATATTTCACATCTGCTAGGCGTCCTGTGACGGCATTTTTTTCCTTTTCTCAAATAAGTTAAGAATGTTTCGGATTCCTGTTCATTCCCAAGCGAAGTGATACTATTGGTGATCAAGAAGAGCTTTCTAAGAATTAATAAAAAATAAGATTTTAAATTGTGTTTGAATCAGTCCAAAGGTTCCGAGTTCGATCCCCAGAGCAGACCTCTCATTTCCCGTCTAATTAGATTTCCGTTCTGGGAGTTACTCATGTCTTCATATTCATACAAAGAACACTTCATAATAAAGTGGAGAAATCTTGTTTATTTGTTAGAGGAAAATATCTCGAAACACTATCTGCATCTAACCACGGGGGATTTCTAACCTTACGTCAATTTTCAAAAAATAATGCGAAAAGCGTTCAGAACTCCGATAGAATACCCATGGGCTATGGCGTCCTATTTCAAAAGTAGTCGTTGCGTCGGCGTTGCCATATTGTAAGTTTATCCGAGCTACGGGAGATCGCTTTGATCTTTATAATGTTGCCCTCGTAAATAATGGTTATTGAGTTCTTTTGTTAGCGTTGTCTAAAATCCGAACGTACTCTCGCATAGCGTATTTTATTGAGGATCCCAGGTGGTTTGTGGATTTGAGTGGGAATATTTGGTTTAGAAAATATTTAAAGACTATTATGAATGGATTTAAAAGATGGTAGAACTATACCTATTTGTGCTTCATAACAGCGGAATTATGCGTTGCTGTTTTCTGATCTGTTGGGTGTGGTAAGGAGATATACTTAACCGAGGCATTCCAACTTAGTTCTCAGGAATAGTAACGCATCTACAGCTTACCTTAGGTAAGACCTATCTAATGTAGTGTTAATTACAGACGTGGACAGCAGAGGCGTAAAAAAAATGAGCGTGGTAGAGGAATAGTAGTTGGTTTAATAAAATTTATTTTAAGACTAATAGGAGATTTAGTTAAAGCATTCATCTATATTAATAATCTCTAGAAGTACTGGTCAGATTTGAATAGATTTTGAACATCAAAGGCCATTTATTGACGAAGTCTTAAGGCTATAATTAATTAAAATCGGATTACTGGGCAGACAGATTCAAGTAACCAATTCTATTTCGAGTTTGACCTCTCTATACCACGGAGTCTCACTGATAAATGAGATCTATTAAATTGGAGCTGCCGTGGATAACAGCGTAAATATGGAACACTACTCGTAATGGGGATATTCCAAATTAGTCGATAAGGATAGCGAATCTAACTGACCTGTTTGCTTTATTTGGAGTAATTCACAAATATTTATAGTTGGTAGTATCCGCCTTCTAGTCGACTTTGTGCTCGCAGCATTCTTATATTATGTAAAAATATTTTATGTGATTATTTTATGTGTATTAAGTTTTGAAAAAGAAAAACACTCAATAATCGAACGAAAAGAAAATATTAAAAAAAAAGGATAATAAAAAGATATGAAAAATTTCAAGTGCAAATGTTAGCCTAACATAGCATTGAACTTGATTAATATGCTAGAGCAGTGATAGCATAGTGGTTAGAAACTGAAAGTTACGAGGGGGGGAGGGGAGGGTCGAACCATGCCTGGGTTTCGACAGTCACACTCTGAAAGAAGATTCCAGTAGTGGTACAGTGGATAGTTGACAACAATCAAATAAGCAACTATGAAAGTGACTTACAAAGGCGTGCAACACTTCCGTGACTTGTAATAAACTGGTTAGTTTTTACAAAACACGCCGACAAATTAACAAATTTAAAAAATGCACCTTGTCACTAACACCGACGAATCAAGGAAAATGATAACGAAAAAAAAAATGAAACATTGAACAGAATTCAAAATTTCATAATCTTTAAGTGTTATTAATAGATTCCAACACTATTTCTGATGACTCAGAACACTTATGAGAATCAACAGAACAACCACTAGTGGAGAGGCGTGTACACATGATTCACAAAAACGTTCTATTTTCATCGTACACAATGGTTCCTTTGACGCACAGTCACTTTTCAACAATAGAGATCCCATTTCTAAAAGGAGTCTGAAAAAACTTTGTTTCAAATTGTGTTGACCGATCTTGCGTTAGTTTTTATCCGATGAAATGCGTCAGATGGAAGGTAATGTTTTTCGCTAGTATTTATGTATTTACGTTTGTATATGTATGTTTCTTTATTTCATTGGCATGCGCTACAACTCAAACAGCTTGACGGATTGTGACATATAACATAACATTGGCTTCAGTTTGCAAAGTTACATAGGCTTTGTATTTTTTTAATGGTGCATGTAAATAGGGAAAAAAGAGGGAAAGGGATGTCATTTTTTAGTATCATGACAATATAGGTATCAAATGAAACTTAGTAAATACACCATTCCAAAATATAAGTATGTCGGAGAGGGTTATGAGGTGGACAATGGTGGAACCTTGGTGGAACGAAGTACGAGTTGCTGTAGATGGCGACACCGTCGCGTCTTGAAGTTTTGCAAGTATTGCAGAGTTTAGCGGTTTGGAGTAACGTTTGACAGGGCTGCTTACCATTTTCTTGGTCGTCTGCATGATAAGTTTTCCTCCAAGCTAGGAACTGTTACTGTCGTTCCGATCTGAGTTGTGATTGTGTTTAGTAAATTGTGAGTGTAATAAACTATGTTCATTGTGTATTCGTTGTCTCATTTGCTCGAATACCCATTTCATGCGCCCACTTGTCAGATAATAAAACGGCTACGCCGATAAGTATATAAATCATTTCTATGTCTCGATGTGACGAAAACATAAGAAGCTTTAAATTAAAATATAAAAACAAGAAAACTGTCTGTTTAAATACAATGAACTGAAACTGAGAGAAATCAATCGTTTAAGCAGTCGGGTTTTTTGTTGTGGTGTTTTTAACGATCCTATTTGTTGTTTCTCTATATTGTTTGTATCGATACATTTAATGTCGCTTAGGATTGCGAATATTGAAACTGTAAACTCAATGTGAACTCAACTTGACGACCCGCGTGGCCGAGCGGTTACCATACCGATCTAACGCGCAGTGGGTAGATTTCTGTTCTGGGTCTGGGTGTTTGTGTATTCGTCTTTGTGTGTCCATGGCACCCACGACACAGGAGAAAATCCTAGTGTGGGGCTATGAGTGTAGAAAGCGTCTCTTTTTTATGACACGGTAAATAAACGCTTTTTACAATCATAGCTTTCTACACGCATAGACAGTAAATGTTTCGGTTAATCTCGTTTGGGTATTTATTTTATCCAATAAATCTATTTGGTTATGGGCTTACCTCCTGGTGATATAATACACTGTACATAGAATTTTTAAACTATCCTATACAATTAAAATACGGTGGTTTTGCAAAAATCGGTCAAGTGCGAGTCGGACTCGCGCACGAAGGGTTCCGCACCATCATTTACAATATTGCGCAAAAAACACGTTTAGTGTATGGGGACCCTAATATATATTTTTAAAATTTTTAGTATTTGTTGTTATATCAGCAACGGAAATACATCATTTATGAAAATTTCAGGTTTCTAGCATTGGAAATTTATAATGAATTTAATACAAGAAGACGGTTGGAATGCATTGTAAATAGTTTATAATGATAAGACGAACTTTAGGAAAAATTGCAACAGTGAAACATCAGTAATTTCACATACGTAACGCAAAGTCAACCCACGAAGAATAACTAGCTAGTTGAAAGCATATGAGGAAGAAGGCTTATATCGAAGGGTCTCAGTTCTCGTTAAAAGTACATTCAACACTGAGTTTGTTAGAATAGAAATAGGACCAGGAATTCAAATTAAATTTAAACATTCTTACCTTCCGGAAAGCAACCCTGAAGTTCTCAGACAGGAACGCGTAGAGCACGGGGTTAACGCAGCTGTTCATGTACGCCAGCACATGGGACACGATCTGGGCGGTCACCGTGAAGTACGTGATGTTGTACTTATCCAGCGCCTTCACCAGCAGGATTATCTGGAACAATCGGTGTTTTAGCAGTAGAGGAAGTAGATCCTTTAGTTTTTACCCGACAACGTCAGAAGGAGGATAATGTTGTTCGAGTTTATGTATGTATGTACGTTTGTTTGTATGTATGTCCATTTCTTTGGCACGTGCTACAGCCCAAACAGCTTGACGGATTGTGACACGAAATGAAATGACTTTATTTTTTTGCATAGGCCTACGGTGGCACTTACAAATTGTCAGTTGCAATATTTTTTCTAGCACTACCACCGGATCGGAACGTATCGTATCGTATCGTGATGTATGACATATCAAAACCTGGGTGTTTTGTGTTTTTTTTCTGCAGGTTTCGGCTTAAATCTGAGGCTCACTTATGGAAATATCTACCTTACTGCCGTGTAATTTACTGAAAGCAGGTTTTAATTCGGAATATCTTTGCCATCAATCACTTAAAAATGTCGAAAAGTTTCATGGGAAACAGAAGAATCTTATTGTAAATATACATTAAACGAAAACTTTCTAGAAATGTTTACACAAAATACTCAGACTTAGCTTTCGGAAGTAAGTATGCAAAGAAAACAAAAGGACAAAATGATTAAATGTTTAAGGGCCAACTTCATGCCGACTGATTCCAAAAAAGGGCCTTTGCAAAAAAGCTAACCTTTACTTTATACGCATGAGTGAGGATACGTTCAAAAGATAATACGATTTATTATTCGATTCACACATAGAAATATTAAAGGGTCTGATATGAAATGAATTATTAATCAGATCCGTTACTTCCAAGGTAGGATTAATAGCGCCTAAACAATACTCTCTTAATGGAATCTGAATGGAATACCGTTTATTACATCTTATTAACATCCTTTAATGTTACCTTATTAACATTCTTTAATTTTACGATAATAAAAAAAATCTTATAAGTGGTCACAAGCCGGCTTCAGCTTAATTAGGCTCATTAATAAATGTTTAAGAAGGGATTCTTTTTTTCTGGATCTTTGATTGTGTAATTGTTTGTTTATATCCATGGTAACGTTAAACGGTTTTTTTTATTTTTAATTAATTCCTGTTCGTCAAAATATCGATAGCCTATCGGGAACTGAGTTGTATTCCGATTTGGATATCCTAGAAATTTGTTTAGGGGCTGGATATTTTGTAACAAGTTGGCCATCGAGGGGGTTTAGTAGTAGAATCTCACATAACTCTGTGTTTCCCCAAAAAGGTGTGGTATCTTTTGAAGATTGCCCCCCAAAACAAAAAAGTAAGCAGGAAGTATAACAACTAAATCTAGATAAAGAAAAGACTGATTGGTATTGATTAATTCAAAAAAATATTAAATCGTTCCATTATTCATCAAGAGAATAAAGGCTAAATATTACATTGTTTTTTTTATCCGGATTGAAGGACCAAGAAAGTTTAAGGAATGTTTAGTTTTTGTGTTTCTCAGAAATTAGGTTAATAAAGTATCATATGCCGCATTAAATGGAATATGCTTGATTCAAACTTCCAAAGAGCGCTTTGCAAATCCACAGTGAAATTAACTTTGATATCGGTATTAGCATAGACTCTCCTTTGCCTACGTGTTGTTGAAGTACTAAATTTTGTATTGTTTCATGCTTGCGCGTTATTTGTGGTACAAGTTAAAAGATAATGGTTTATTAATTTTGTGTCTCTCGACGCGAATATATGTCTTACTTGAAACTTTAATAATTTTTCGCACGTTGTCATCTTCAAAGTAATTTTTGTGCCGCGTAATATTGATGAACTTAATAGTTAAGAATACGTTATTATATTTCTAAACCATTTAACAATTTTAATATTACTAATTAATAAAGTCTAATATTAAGATGCAAAAAATAAGCCTTGCACGTCGCTGTGTTGTAGATTTCAGTTTTTTTTTTTACAAATATGAAGTAGCAAACGAGCAAGCAGCCCGCCTGATGGTAAGTGGTTAGTAACCACTTACCATCAGGCGGGCTACCAGTAACCACTGGTTACTGCC
>DWNE01005318.1:0-14117 GCA_018249875.1 Cecropterus toxeus | reverse complement strand
ATGGGGGTCCCCCTTAAATTTAATATATTTTTTGTTTTTTTTTTACTAAATTTGGAAAGCGGTTATTGGAATACACTTACCTACCAAATTTGAACTTTGTAGTCTTAATAGTTTCCGAATAAAAAGGCTGTGACATACGGACAGACAGACATGACGAATCTAAGGGTTCCGATTTTTGCCATTTGGGTACGGAACCCTAAAAAGGGGAGATGGTGATGCCTCCGGGTCTGAATATAAAGAATTCTAAAATTTTCGAACTAAGTACGCACACTTGATACAGTATTGTACAATAAAATCAAAGAAAACTAACGTTGCATTTTGTATCCAATACTTTTTGATCGAATCAATAATATTGGAGGCGGACTCCATATCTTTAAAGAAATATATCGTCGTATTATGAATAAAACAATAGACGAGATTCTAGAATTACATGTATCCTTGAACAGTGATAGCTTAATGGTTGAAACTCGGCCGAGGTTCCCAGGTTCGAGTTCCAGGCACGAATCACTGATTTCCCTAAAATTATGTGCGTATTAAAATTTATTTATCACTGCTTTATGCTAAAGGAAAACATCGTAAGGAAACCTACGCATTTGAGAGTTCTCTAAAAAAAGAGCTCTCAAAAGTGCGTAAAGTGTACCAATTCGCACTTGGCCAGCGCGTTGGACTACGGCCTAAAACTCATTCTGAGAGAAGATCCCTGTCCAGCCGTGGGACAATAATGGGATGACGATGATGTATCCTTATGTTAAATATTTTAGGATATACCAAACAACGAGGAAACGGTACTAGCTTAAGTACCCGTTATCATAATTATGGTATCTTGAGTATTGGCGTAGTACGGTACCATACTACAACACGTTGCGATGAGCTGTGGGGTAAGTATAGTCATGTTGAATATTCGAGATCCGCGTAATTGGGTGGTTTTGCTGCACAATAGTGCCTTGATTGACCGCCGTACCCTATGTTATTTTCAATTTTATTTACATGCATTTTATTAAATTACAGGCTGTCGACCCTCGATGTATCAATCAGGTTTGAATAACAGAAAATGTGTAGGTTGGAAATAAATGTGTACTGATTTTAGAAATGTTCTGCCTTTTCATTTCTCTGATCAGCATTTTCTAAGTATGATAACGTTTAATCGTCCCACGGCTATTCATAGGTCTTCGCCTCGTCCAAATATAGATTGTTAATACTTTTGAGAGCTTTATGGCACATTTTCAGGTATGCGGGTTTCTGTGGAATTAATTTCTTTTTTTTTATTAGACTGAAATAACAAATGAGTACTACTACCACCCATGGACATCTGTAAGCAACTTCGTATAGAACGGGAGTTCTATCTGAAGTCGATCACAGATGCGTTTCTACTCCCAAGGATTAAGATGGTCGTCTCATTTATAAGTGAGCGGCAACCACACCCTTCCACCGAAACGCAAAAACTGCTTCACGCTAGAAATAGGTGTGGGCGTAGTACTTCCCCGGTCGAACTACATTGGTTCTACCACCTGGTATGCATCATTCAAGTAGTTCGTAAATAGTTAGTTTTACGAAAATCTAAATCAAAGAAAAGCAAAGGTGTATGTTATATGTCTATGTATATGAATTTAGATGGGATTCCTCACACAAGTTTGTTGAGTTGGTGTTTTACTATTTTAAAATAGTAAATAATAACTAAAACTTACAACGCTTAAACGATTCTAAAATTAATAAACAAGAAAACAACGTATAGTTCAACGCAGTTAGTTACCGTGATAAGTTTATGCAAAAAGCTGTCGTTAAAAATTATTCACAGCAGAATTCACCCTCAGACAAAACGCACCGTTGTCCCGCAAATAAAAAGCAACAATACCAATTGGAAGCGGAATCATTTATCTGCACATCGCGAGGGAGCGCCCATCTCGTAATTAGAATTTCAAATTCGCAATTTACGATGAAAAATCGATCCTTCCGGCCAATCCGGGCGCTTCCGCGTCGACGCTCGTTCAAAAGTGAAATTAAAAGTGTAAGCTTCGGCCGGAAACGACCTCTCGGATATAGCGCCGCGTCCATTGAAAGAGCTCAAACGAGCGTAATTATGACGACGGCCAACAGACGGCGCCACCATCGAAGACTAAAGGCGTCGGTTTTGTCTTTTAAAATAACTAATGCTTAATATTAACATTTCGACGAAAAGACAAAACCTACGACTTTAGTCTTTTCGTCGAAATGTTAATGTTAAGCATTAGTTATTTTACAAAAGGTAATAATTACTATATAAATTTAAGATGGTATTTTAAAGGACTTAATATTGAAGGAATTTACTTTTGCTATACTGCAATAAGTTTTACAAGTTTTTAAGTTCAATGCCTATTGATTGGTGTTTGTAAGATATAATTTTAAAGTAATTATTAGTTTAACGACCTTATTTCAACCCATTTATATTTATAGAACCTACAATATGAGCAATACTAATAGTACTCACTTATATTTTTCCCTGAAGAATCAATTTGTGAGAGTGGGTAGTGCCGTACTACCCACTTTTAAAAAAGTGATTCTTCGGAGAAAATGGCTTTGTGACAAGTGAAGTCTAATTGGAGCTCAACTGAGGTACACGTGGTGGAAAATATTAAAAACATTCAGAGAAAATATTCGTTTTTAAGTCATTACTAAGTACATCGGTAAAATATTGTGAAATAAGCATATTTTACAGCAATTTGGATACTTTAACTAAACTTAAAGACCTGCAAAATATAAATAATTCAGTTCAGATTAAGTTCGCAAAAACTGAACGATGCATATAAACACACGCACGTTTTGTACACTCATAGTGCCACACTAGGATTTTCTCCTAGGTCGTGGGTACTATGGACACACAAAGACGAATACACAAACACCCAGCCCCAGAAAAGAAATCTAAACTCATCATTCATATTTCTTTCTGGCAGGGAATTGAACCCGGGACCCATTGCGCGTCAGATCGCTATGGTTACCGCTGCCGACCAGGCGGGTCGTCAGTTTACGATGATAAATAAATACACACTCGCATTTCGTTTAATGTCAAGTCAAGCATGTTTTTAATGCTACATCGCACATTAAGTAGCATTGGCGGATTATGCGTAAAGAGCTTTACAATCCATTTGAAGCCACATTGATTTCAACGTTTGTTAAATGATATTCGAGTCACGTTCACCATTGATTGATAGTGGGCTAATTTAATTTTGAACCTGTTTGATTAGAGCGTTAGATATTCCACTGTAATTTTGTGTTTTGATCTATGAAGGACAATTAGTGATAACGGGTTGGTACTAAAATATGCGTTTACGTGTTTATATAAAACAGTAGTTACATTGTAGCTCTATGACTTCCATTAACGTATAGGATTCATCACAGTGGTAGACGTGACCGAAACAGGTGAAGCTGCGAGAATAGCAGTAGCAAATAGTTTAATATACAATTTACGGCATCCCGAGGGATATAATTATGTCATTCACAAACTGCCTCTTATATATTGCTTATCTGTTTCATTCGTAATATCCTTTTTTTTGTAACAAGGGGGACCTTCAAAAGGTACTCGACGCCGTGGGAGCAACGCCGGGTTATGTGGGATTCTTACTGAACTAAAACTCCCACGGTGGCCGTCCTCAGCGCTGCTTGGAGAACTCTGGGATCTCCAACGGAACACAACCGGAGTCGTCCGAGCGCGATGCCCCTTTCAGGCTCTTACCGCTGAGCATTTACCCTCACCGCGCCTTCAGATGTTACGACGGCAAGCGTCCATACATCCGCCGTCCTTCCCGGAGTCGCGTGGCTGGACGGTTCGAGCTCCCTCTCGTGCCGCCCGCAACCACAGAAGCCCTCTTTAGTTGCCTCTTACAACAGGCAGGGGATACCGTAGGCCTATTCTGGTCCCGGTACTACAGGGACAATCTGATATCCTACAAACGTTTGAAGTATTTGATGCTCATGAGATTTAGTCATTTCCACACCACAAAAGAATTTAAGGCTCTCAGATGAAACACCCATGAGATATACCGGTCTCATTCACATGCTATCCCTTTGAATTCACTTCGTTATCCGTTTCACAGCGAGTAATAAATGGCGCTCCTATCGCCGCTTCGCGCACTTTTTATTCATATCTCCCCATTTCACAACACAGCGGATGTTCTTTGTCATTGTTCAGATAAGTTTCCGCACTCGGTTTTGACGAAATGAGTGATGGAAGGTGTACGGATCAACGTACAACACATATAGAAAAATAAATCTAGATCCGATTTGGATTTTTTTACGTATTGTATCCATTTATAATATGAATAACACACGCAGACTTGGGACGCAATTCTTGACGCGAGAACCGCCAAACTGTTTTGGCCTCGCTAAAGCATTAAATTAGTGGAGTGGCACAGAATAAAGAAGATCGCCACATTGGTCTGTCTTTTAATATTAGTGTGTTAATTTGGTAAGTTCCGATTTGAAAGGCATTTCAACTTATTCTTTGGAAGATTGCAGTATATCTGTGTCCAATATCAAGCAATACTTCAATACTATTTTAAGTTAGTAGTATACTATCAGAAGTGTATAATTTGACTATCACAAATGTCTTCAAAAAATCTGTAACAGTCGTTTCGAATACGTTACGAGAAAGAAGTTTACATTTGATTGAATTGTCTACTGACGGGTTTTTATGATTTGCTTGTTGTAATAGTAATTAATCTTAATTACTTCTAAATTCGATAACCGAATATTTTCTCGCTCCCTATTGAAATATAGCGAACTGTACGAAATCCTTAAAGTTATACTTTTATCTTCCTTGTAATCAACCTCACATTACTGTTTTCCTTGCTATCATGCGTCCACAAGTTTTGTTTTTAAACTCGCGTAAATTGTCTTCGAAAACTTTAGCAGGAAAACGGTGGCGCAGTCGTAAGATAAAAAGTTTTAACAGATAACCGGGAGATATAGCGGTACGCTTTTTCAATAAAATATAAGCTTGACATTTGGAATTTCAAAAAAAACTTTGCCTCATAATAAACATCATTAAGAGAATTGTTTGGAAATTATACAACCAAATAAAAAATATTAAGACAAAAAAATATGTAAGAAATAGCTACTAAAGAAGCATCAATATCTTTTTTTTAACCTTTCAAGTTGTATGTCCTATTTTAATTCAATTTTGACCCCAAGCAGACAAACATACTTATACATAAGTAAAATATGAATACGTCAATTAACTATTTTTAATCCTACGTTGGTTTCAATGTAACATTAGATAAACAATTAAAAATACATTTGTGAGTACATATTTCTAAAGAAGAGGTATGTATTATCCCTGAAGGTAAACAAATGCCATCCCTTAATACTTCGTCATATTTGTGCAATCTGTTTTTTCAATCAATTTGTCAAGTGGCTTGTGCATAGATTCGTCACATTTTGAGTTTAACGTTGCAAATAGTATGTATTACCAAAAAAATATTTTTTTTGTCCGTTGAGTGGATATTGTTAACATTTTCATATAAATAACTCATCCCCTTAAACACTTAACACATAACTCAGACCAACTTACTAGCAATCCGCAAGAGGTTAGTTTTTCTTTCCGTGTGTCTATTGCTACAATATAATTGGAAATTTCTGGGGCCAAATATACATATAATCTATAACCAAATGGGTCTGGTCATATATGGGCCAAAATATTACTGCTTGAATGGAAGAATAACACAAGTGAAATTTTTACAGGTTAAAAATATTATAAAATTATATTTAAAAGCTGTTAACCACGGCGTAGTTAAAGCCCATGTTTCATTTCCAGGCCTTTTTTGTAAAACTAAATCTTTAACTGCAAATTAATAAATGTTGAATTGTGTGATTATTTATACAAACTTATCCTACTCGTAACACTGCACACAAATAATTTGATTTGATAAATTACGTAATAGTTTTGTTTTATAAATAATATAGCGTATTGTTGCAATATTATTAGACTCATAAAAACATTTAATACTTTTGCTAAGGAATCCGTAGAGAAAGAATCATTCCACCTGAAAATTAAATTAAGTTCTGGTTCGATGCATCGGAAGCTCGCAATAAAAAGTATTATTGGAATTGTGCACTTATAAAAGATTGTGAGTAGTAAAAGTCGTTATAGGAGAAATAAAAAAAAAACACCAATTTTGTAATAATACTTATTCTGCTTCTGAAAGCATTAGTCTGGCTTAATGAGAAACATTTCTCTTTGTCGCACTTTGGCTCCTATTAGCCTTTTTATTCCTGTTTCAAATCAACAATACCGTAACCATTAGTAGCTTTACTTTGTAATTTTACCGATGTTAATTTGTATAGAAGGGAAGATGTTTATCTTCATAAATGTAGGCTATATTTAAACCAGTTTGCCTATTTTTAAATGAAATGTTTTTTATTCTGTTTACTTATTATTATTAGCGTTTACAATTTTAATGCATATGGTAATAAGCCTTTATTTGATTACTAGCTGATGATACACTACGGGACATAAAAAAGATCATCATACTTAAATAGTGTAAAATATCGAAACTAAACGTAACTTAAAAGTTAACCAGTAAATAATTTCCATAATTACCAACGTAGTTCGACCGGGGAAGTACCACCGCCACACCTATTTCAAGCGTGAAGCAGTTCGTGCGTTTCGGTGGAAAGGGGTGGTTGCCGGCTCACTTAAATATGAGGCGAACATCTTAATTACCTCAGGAGGTGGCCCACAGTTGCATTGCTACTCTTGCGCACTTGTTTGAAAATGCCTCGGATTAGTATTTCTCTCTTACCTCAGTTCAGAACAAAACAGACTAGCGTATAATACTGCTATTATTAGGCAGAAATAGGAGTAACGGTGGTGCCTTCAAAGTCAAACCACGAGTGGTTCTACTACTGTTAATTCTTATAAAGGTCATTCAATTCATTGTCTTTCCATAATATAATTTAAGATAACTATAATAAAAACATTCTACACAAAATTACAGTATAAATTTTGTTCAATTTACGGCGTTAAATATTGCACGAAGGGAGTTGATACAATAAATTTTGGAACACCCGTTAACGAATATACGCTGTAACTCACAAATAATTTCCATTGTCGCCCATTCAAGTTAAGCCTGTGTGAACAGTTCAAATATTACGTTACAAGGGTGATATCTCATTACTTTAGCAATTTGGAGCAACATCCATTAACAGATGCGCGATGGATTCGGTCAGCGGAGAACCGCGTGGATTCTAAACATTTCTGTGGATTGGTAAGCCTAACGGGAATGTTGTGTTGCCCTTAGAATAACAGCTAGTGAACATAGACAATAGACTTGTATTTTAGTCTTATACAATTTTATTCTTTTTATACATGTAGCGGTAATAGGCGTTTTTGATATGAATGTTTTGACGTGTCTTTTAGTATAATTATAGGAAGTATATACTTGTATTCTAACTCTATATGAAGTTAGATCATGTAAACGCGTTTTACTGTTTTTATATATTTAAATTATCAGCTTTTAGTCTTTGAGAATATCATTATTTAACAGTAATGTTTTATTTTTATACTCGATATTAAATAGAATTCTAAAATTTAAGAAGTGAATTTTAATAAGTAAATAGCGGTCACCGTATCGATCTCAAAAGCAGTGAGTTCCGGGTTTGATTCCCGGCCAGAAAAATATCTAAGATACGATGACTTTTTTCAGCCTAACATGGAAATATAATATAAGGAATTTCATATGGACACATACATCTAAACCCGAGGCTCAACAATATCGTCGAACAAAAACAATATAATTGATTTTATATGTTTTGAAGGCAATAAGTCAAGTATCGTCAACGGAATATGAAGATGCTGATAATTATAGTATCTTCATGCAATAAAATATTTTGACCAAAGATTCTGTCGTTTTCTACTATATTGTTTAATTTTATTTTAAGTGTTCTATTATGATACACGGATTAAAAACAAGCTTCAATATGTTCTGTTAGTAGTACTAAACACTCCAAGGATAGAAATGCACCAAAAAGATATATTGTAGTATGATTTATTATAACCTATATTTTACAGTTATATAGCCCAAGGGAACTCTTACCGATGTTAAACTTATCGGATATTTTGTGCTAAACTTTATAACTTTATTCCAAAATGGCTGGATATTCAACGTAGTACGGGTAAAATTTAATAAAAAAATTCATTAGTAATACCACAAGGATCTGTTACAGTAATAAAATATATCATAAATGCGCTAATTGAGGTCTTACTTTCTGTACGTCTGTTCATTCAAATCTATGAAATACTTTTCGCGTAAGTGTATATAATACTGAACGATAATTCATTTTATTAAAACTATTTTATTAGTAATTCATGTAAATAGCAAATGTCTATACGATGTGTCTGATGGACAGTAGTGCCCATATATATACGTGCAAATCAGATGCGACTACGACCTGAAGTCGGTAAAAAATGTATTGCTACTTTTCAGAACTAAAATACGATGTGATCTCCTTCCCTACATACTTCAATTTGAAAGACCACAGTCCTTAACACCACAGTTATACCTATATATGACCGATATACATATATACCAACTGAAGTCCAACCATCAAATGTTCTATGTTCTTTATTAATTATTTAATATTTATCTATGATCAAGTTCGTAACACTGCCCTCAGAATCATAAAAGCGGTATCTCGTTTGAAGTAAGTTTTGAGAAAATCGATGTTATGTGAAAGTCGTTCCCGTGTATCGCATAGTAAATTGAGAGAACGGATATTTTCATACTTGATTTTTAATACGTTTAAGCTATGTTACAAAAATTCGGCTTAAATCATAAGGTGCAAAATTTCTTAAGCTATCCGAAGCCATAAAGATAAAAAACAATCTTTTTTTTTGGATACCGCTTTTGCGCTTCTGAGGGCAGAACATATGTACGCAGTTCCTTGTATAAATATATGCATTGAAACCTACAAGGAAAACTAGCAATTTGAACCCTTTCACGACGGACGGCAATAGCGTAGATTCGAGATACAAAGATGCCAACAATTCGTCTGATGCCTATCCCGGGTAGTGTTTTGTCACCCCACTTTCTATCTTATTTGGAAGCTTTCCGTGTTTCCTACAAATATGGCCCACATACGAAAATTATGGCTTTGTTTTCGTCTGTTTCTCACACACAGTTCATCCTCTGAATTGATTGTGTCATTGCCAACTTCGCTTATTCGTGCGGTAATCTAGTTTTTGGACTCGTTTGCAATGGCTTGCGAAGTTTCGTTCTTTCCTTATCTTTAAGTTTAATCCGAATTTTGATGAATCTTGAGTATCTATTTAAAATGTTTCAAGTTTATTTTCATAAGTAATTTTGGAGGACAAAAAAATATTTATAACCGAAAATAAAAAAGTTTAATCATTCACTTTCCTACAAACGAATACAATAACTCCATTCTCCTAAAAGTTCTACTGAAACTCTAAATATACACTATGTTTATCAAAAATTGTTTATCTGTAAATACATGAATTGTCGTCATCTTTCAACAATTGTAAAGAACTATTATGCCCTTAAATATGCGTAAGTTGTACTTAAACAAGTCGGTAACGCTAAAGAATAAATCATGGTAATGGCGGACGCAAGATGTTGTATCGAATACCACAAATAAACACAAAAAAGATTCACAATATTCACAAGGGACCTTGTATAACTCCATTGTTGAACAATTCGCAAAGATTTAATGTAAAAGCCTATTATTTTCCCAAAAGACAAAGGCTTTCATATAAAGTTGTTCATTACGCAATGCAGAAACGAACACGTATCTGGAATTTTCCCTTACTTTACGGGCCCGCTTCTTTTGCCTCTCAAAAAGAAAATATTAAGGTTTAGTTTGCAAATGTACGAACGCCAAAATTGCGGCTTTTAGATTCACAGTCCATATGAGAATTCAGGACTCGTGTTCTAATAACCTCTAATTAATAAACAAAAAATCAAATAGCCGAATCAATAACCGAAAATCAATATATTATAGTCAAATAGAAATTAAATCCGCGACCATCTACGATCCATCTACTATGAGTGCTGTATTACATAGGTATGTTGTTTTACGTATTTTCTAATATTATCATTACTATCAACGCTAGAACTCTTAGGATAAAAGTCCAACGTTTTTAATATAACTCTGAACCTTAATTACCCCTGGCCGAGAACTGTGACACGTAACTCATTCATCTTCCTTTACTTTTCTTAGATCTAAACTTAGATTTGGAATGTTAGTGTGAACAATTCGGTAGATAACATCAATTTTCACACTGCCATATGTACCACAATCATTACGGACTTTTCTTTCATTTGATTTGTAACTCGGATATCAATCAAACTTCAACATTTCATTATTGTCATAATTCCTCCCTAAAAGGGTTTTGCCATGCACGTGGGTGACCGTAATAGATAAATAATTTCACGCTTCGTTTTTCATATCTTAGATTTATCCCTTAGTCGCCTGCTATTAAACATACGTTAAATATGGAATTGGGAATATTTTAAGCCGACATCGCTCGTAAACATACTGATTCCCCACGAAACTTATAAAAAATAACAACCTTATGAACGTCCTATTATTTCTAAGTAAAGTTGTTCTAAAATTGGGAGAAAATAATTTCATACTGGTCTTATAACAAAAGAAATTTTAGTCGGTTAGTAACTTAATTTTATACGGTTTTTTACATTAAACAGGCAATAATAACTTCAAAATATAATGAGAGAAGTTTGAGATGTGTGTAAACGAGGGCTGTGATTGAAACTTGGACTCCATCGTGACAAATCAATAGCTGTATAATGAGTGTAATATTAATTACTTTTATGAAGATTTTTGTATTCATGTGGGTGTACGCTTATCGTAGTTTTTATTTATAATTATCAATTTAATTAAAAACTACTTGTAAGAGGAAATTACGCCAGTAATTTCAATGGTTATTCAATTTCACACTCATGAGGGACAATTAAATTTTAGGTATTCGAGCGTTAATTAAATGGGATTTTCAGTGTAAATTACATAGTCGATTAACAATAGTATACTGTGACTGCTTACGTGTTAATATGATGAATGGGTGTTAATTATTAGATTACGACGAGATTTGAATGATGTATTTGAACTGTATTGTATTAATTTTGGAAACACATTTCAATTAAATATTAATTATTATACTTATACATTTTATTGAACGTAAGAAACATTGTGCCTACCCCTGTTTTTTAATAATATAGAAGAAGCAATTCCCCCTGATGGTAAATAACGCCAGATAACGTCAGTCTTACCTGAGAACTTACTGCATATGCCTCGAATAAGTATATCTTCCTATCCATTTGTTTTTTTTTTCTTTTGTGAAAATTATCTGCTTATTCAATTCTTACCATATATTTAATAGTACATAACTACATAATATAATTTTAATTTGTATAAACCTTCAATCAATGTTGTTATATCTATTGATTGTAATTACTTCATTGGAGATAATTATTCTAGTTCTAATTTTTAAATTAGTAGAACCTGTGTAGTTTGACCAGGTACCTCCGCTACACCCATTTCTAGCTTAAAGCAGATATAGTCTTTTCATGGAAGAAGAATTAGTTCTTAAAAGTAGCAACGATTTTGTGATTGACTTCGTAGAGAAGCTTTATTCTATATGAATTAGCTTACTGATGACCATGGACGAGAGTGATCACTTTTTATTAGGTAGAACGCATGCTTCTTTGATACTTTTATCACAAAAAAGATATTTAACTTCTGAAAGGAGCAAAGCCGTATAAAAGTTTAGTGTCGCTTGATGAATGCTAACAAAAAAACTGAGCTGTAACTATTGTTCTCATTATAAAGCTTTGTTAACGCTCAGATTGTCCGATAGCATTTGTCGACTGTTTTTAGTTCAAGTTACTGAAAGAAAAATATTTGTAAAACAAATTACTATTCGTTCAGAATGGTTTTAAGGCGCTGAAGCTCATTGTTATTGCGCTACATAAATGGTATTCCTACAGCGCACTTATGTTTGAGCTGACTTTCCCTTGAAAAAGATAAAAGAAAAACTCTTTTGATTAATGTTATAAGTTATAGTAGCAAAAGTCGTAGAAGAGGTAGTAGAAGAAGATGGAGTTTGGGATTGGGAAGAAGAACGATAAGTGATAAGCCGCAGTCCTAAAATATTTATCTAGAACTTGGACCTTTAGGTGGAATAGGAAATACAACCAAATACTTATTGAGGCATTATAATATCAGTGCTAAGCACTGCTGTCCTTTTTTCTTAACAATATGGTTAACAAGGGGTACACAGAGCTTTCCAGCTATTCTTAGAGAGTGTAAGATGCCTATGAACGGTATCAAGTAGGACTCCAATTCTGTTTTAAAGTGATTTTGTTATTGGTGGTATTGCTCATTTACTTACTTATAAAAAATAACGCTTTTACTATTGAATTATTGTATTATACATTCTTTGCTATTATGTTATTAATAATTGAGCTTGGAAAACCTTATAAAGTAAATCGGCATAGTTAGTAAAGTTCCATGGAGACATTGCATTATTGTTCACCATAATAAAATAGGAAAAGGTTTATTTTATCTAATTCACCCCATTGAGGTTACAAAGGATCAGTACCTCTAAACAGGCGAGCTTTCTCGAGATTAGGCCCTCAATTATCATATCGTCTAATGCGAAGCTTCTATTTCACGCAAGATCAATTTTATCGGCGGTGAAGGCTCTGAAAGGTTGAGCGTATTGACCCAACGTTTTTCTTTTTGCTGTTTGGGATGAAAGTATCGTCAAGACCGAATGGTCGTGTAGGTTTTTATATTAAATTGATATGATTTCTAATGTAAGAGAGAAATAAAATAGATATTTGCAATAAATTTATTTACGTCGAACTATTTTTGTGTCGAACAGATTTTTTGTATCTGTTTAATATAAAAATAGCCCTTTGAGGCTGAAAAATAACTTTCGTTTAGTTAAATGGAATATTTGTAAAACTGTTTAACACTTTTGAGTCTCACCACGATGTTTCACGCATGACAAAAATAGTTGAAAGCAAATAGCAAATAAGTAAAATTCGGGGAATATTTCATGTTCGTAATAATAATTCATTCATCTAGGTATTTCATGTTCCTTTGTAATAAAAGTTTCAAAGGTTGAGCCAATTACTGAATATACAAAATACTGAGTTTGTTTATTGCTACACTTCAATCTTTAATATTTTTCAAGTGAGTTTTATTATTTATTACTTTAATGTTATTTTAAGCTTTTCGTCCAAATTTGACCCGTGGGAACTTCCATTCATTCTTAATATAACGAGCTTACCCTTGCCCGGACCGTTTTCAATTCTATGCGTGGTTTTTAAATTTAAACCCAAGATTCCAAAAATTTGCATAATGTTGCTGACTAAGCAGGTTTTGACAATATTTCATTTAATATTTTACAAATAATGCTAGTTCAAAAGCTACTAAGGTAGTGAGGTAAAGATTAAGTTATATTAATTAATATAATTAATTTAAATTAATATAATAATTACTATGATAGCTGTTTAAGTAATTACATTTCATAAAATGAATACTAATATTTATGTTAAGTTAAAATAGCCGACAAACGGCTTTTATTATCACTTTGTTTAAAAAAATCTGTGACATTTACCGTTCATTCAATGTAAGTTCCTAAAAATAGATTAGTTTGTTCAATTTAGCTAGTGAATGGTGACAAGTTTGTTATTTTCTAACTTCACAAAGGTTCGAGCGGTTTAACGTCGGGTACAGTTTGCAAGCGAAGCTTTGTAAAACCCTCAAATAAACGCCCCTGGAAGTGAGCTGAACGAATTGGTTCTGGAAGCTCTATAACTTTTATTAACTTTAATAAGAGGCAACATTTTGCAACGTAATATAGTTATGTTAATTATGTATGTGCTCAAGTTACATGAAACTAAAAATGTTACACAAGTTGCCAAAAGTTGTTGCACTATCAAGTGGACTACACGCTCCTCGGTACTTCTAAATTATTGTATTTTTTTTTTTATAAATATGAAGTAGCAAACGAGCAAGCAGCCAACCTGATGGTAAGTGGTTACTGCCGTCCATGGACATTTGTAAGCAACTTCATATAGAACAGGGGTTCTATATGAAGT
>DWNE01005317.1:0-14117 GCA_018249875.1 Cecropterus toxeus | reverse complement strand
GAAATCTAAACTCATCATTCATATTTCTGTCTGGCCGGGAATCGAACCCGGGACCCATTGCGCGTCAGACCGGTAAGGTAACCGCTCGACCACGCGGGTCGTCAAGTGACTTGATTGTTTTGACAAAAACTCAAAAAAAAAACATTAAATTAAATGATCTATTTATTATGAACAAAAGTTTCGTCTTAAGAAGTCGGGTTTTTATTTTAATGTTTTTAACAATTTTTCTCGAAAGAGATTATCCTAATTTTGCGAAACGATATTGTAGTAGGGGATTAATTTGAATCGGGCCATGTGCTATCCAAAGCCGTTTTAAAAACATGGCGCGTCCATAATGATTGCTTGATGAGAGGCGTCAGCATTGCACCCTCGCAGGCTCATGTCTGCGATTCTGGCCAATACATTAAACGTGACTCGATATTTTTGAGTTCGATTCTATTTGCCAAAATTTTATTTCGTTATGAAATGTGCTTTTGAAATTGCGAACAATCTAATATTTACATTATATGATTTTTAACTATAGGTTATCCGTTTAGGTCTCTTTATTCCATACAAAACGAGCATGCAGTCCTCTAGACGGAAAGTGGCTACTGCCACTCAAACACAAAGTTAACTACAGATAATGAAACTCAGATGAGATTCTGCCTCAGGACCCTCAGGTCGACCACAGATGCGTTGCTACCTTCGAGGACTAAGTTTTATTTATTTATTTAAAAAAAAAAACACGCTTTCTTTATTCATTTCGCAAGGTTTTTCTCCTGTGTCGTGGGTGCCATGGACATACAAACACGAATACACAAACACCCAAACCCAGAATAGAAATCTAAACTCATCATTCATATTTCTGGCCGGGAATCGAACTCAGGACCCACTGCCCGTCAGACCGGTATGGTGACCGCTCGGCCACGCGGGTCGTCCAGTAAGTAAAAACGCTTTTCATATGTATTCATTGATCCATAATTTCATGACTTACTACAATTAAACCAGCACAGAGCAGTGCTTAACACTGTCATTAGGCAAAATATGTGTGACGGTGGTGCCGTTTATATATATTTTTCATTTTAATGCAACTTCATGACTTTCTGGATACTGGCCGATGCTCCAAAGGAGTGGCGACCCCCACTTTGTAACGCACTAAGCTTACATAATAAAGACAAATGAAATAAATTTGAATGTTTTTTTCGCAAAATTCCCAATAAAGATAGTTAATGCTGTCATTTTCCTTAGCAAAATCGTACGTAACTGTGTTTTAATAGTATTACAAAGTACAAGTAAATATTTTGAATTATTGAATCTTCAATATTTAAACTTTATTCACATCCATACTGCAACAACGTACTTGTAAACTTATATCATGTGAAATTCGTGAAGCTAGTTTGGAGAAGTTGCACAAAAGAGGCTGCAGGTAGCATGTCTCTTTATAGTTTAATAAACTGATTTTTGCATTATGAAACATAATAGGAATATTTCCAAGGCATTCTAGAATAGCGGTAATAAAATGGATGCATTGAATCTTTTCCGAGTATGACTAATGCACAGATAAAAGTACGACAAAATTTATGTAACTGCTTTAAAAGCTCTGCCAAGGACTTAGTTTGAATGAATTACCTACATTTAATACTTTTCTGAAAAAATAGTTTTATAATATTAAAAATTTGAAATGTATTGGAAAAACAGTATGGAATAAAAATTTGGACTCTTTAAACTTTAGGTAAATAGAGTTACGTAAAATAGTTATCAATTAAGTTATTAACGTACATTTAGAATACCTACTATCAATTTTGCTAATATAAGTTATAGGTGTCTATTATAAAGGTTTAATTTTGATAAAACTGATTTCCTATTCGTAACATTTGTATATTAATTTCGAAACTAAAGTATATATTGCTTGATGTATGCTTGTATATATTGATCTTATCGCAATGCACTGATCTAATGGTTAGTAAGTTATGTTTGGGTAGTTTGAAGCTAATATTAAGCCTTAAATAACAGGTAGTATATAATAAATAAGCTCAAACATTATAATTTATAATTACGTCGTATAGTTCAGGGAAAACTAATAATATGCCAATTGTTTCCCATCAGTAATTGCTTCTTACATATTTGCTATATTACGTGCTAAGTTAAAATAAGTCTATTTTTCACTCCGAAATAATTTTGAAATTTAATGGCTAATTTAGTTCGAAAGATAAAGAGATAATACATAAAATTGCTGCTATAACCTATTACATAAATAGGTGTAACGTTAGTGCTACCGGAGTAGATGAGATAAAAAAACATTTTACTACCATAATATTTTCAACTTGAATATAACTTAAGAGAGATAAATACACGGCAAATCATTTTTTTTTCGTAATTGTAAATACGACACACATAATTGTATATTACGCGAATATTTATGTCATAAATTAAAAAAAAACTGTCAATATTAAGTATTTTAAAAGTTTATCAACACGAAACGTTCGATTATGTCGCACTGAAATAACAATGTAAATTACAGTACGACGATAGAATCGAGCTAGGAAAATTAGAGAGTAAACTCGTGAACACTTGGCAGTTGTGTCATCGGCGGTAAGAGCGAGTTGTTCGTCGCGCGAGTTGAGAATGTCCTAACGCTGCTAACAAGTGAACTGCCTGCCCGCCGCGAATAATAACGAAGTGCGACGACGCCTCCACTTCGAAACGACACTCGGAACTTTCTGTGTTTGAATAGCACAAGCGAGCAATCCTGTAATACATCAAATTAGAGCTGTTGGTACTTTGCTATTCGATATGTGCTTTGTCGTGGCTATTAATGTATTTTAATTTTAAGAAACATAAAACGTCTTGAAATGATATTTAACATTATTATTTTGTTATAACTAAATATGTAAAAGCGTGTTGGTCGTTACGCGAGTTGTGAAAGTCCTAACGTTGCTTACAAGTGAACTGCCTGCCCACCGCGAATAATAACGAATCGCTACGATGCTTCCACTGCAACACGACGTTCACAACCATTGGTGTAACTAGTACAATTGCAATACTGTAACACATCAAATTAGAGTAGCTTACTACATGATACTGTATTATTTTCTTGTGTCTATAATCAAATTAAGGAAAACGTTAAAATATCGTAATAATAATAAAAATCATAATTATTATTGGTACAAAATAATTGCAATCTTAAAACAAATAGTAATCTTACGAGATAGCTACAATAGAAACACATAATTAACTTATTACTTAAATACTAATCGTATATTACATAATTATTACGTATAGTAAGTAGGTTTTATAACAATGTAAATTTCTGTATGATTGAATAGGGCGGACAAAACTAAGAGAGTAAATACGTGAAGTTATGACAGTTGTGTCATTCGCAGTAAGAGCGAGGTCTTGGCCGAGTTGAGAATGTCCTAATGTTGCTAACAAGTGAACTGCCTGCCCGCCGCGAATAATAACGAAGCGCTGCGATGCCTCTACTGCGACACGACACTCAAAAGTTCCACGACTTGAAAGGGACAAGTGTGCAATACTGTAACACATCAAATTAGAGTAGTTGGTACTTGCTCCTGTATAATTTGCTATGTGCTCTTCTTGCGTATTTTTTATATGTACTTCCGTCGTCTACATACACTTGGCCTGAAGAGTTGTTAACGCATCGCCGGCTTTGAAGGAGAGCTCTTTTTGCATCTTTCTTGAAAAGCTTCATGGCGTTTCGAGAAAACCTTAAGAGGAAACTCCACACCACATCATGCACGCTCGCAGCAGGAAAGAAAACGTAAACCGAACCGTGGAGCACCGCCACGAGTCCAGTTGAGACGGATGGAATTTCATCGCTCGGTGTGTGGTCCGATGAACGAGAAAAAATAAGCCAATTAAAAAAAACACATAAACATTAACGCATTCTATACTCATAGCCCCACAGTAGGATTTTCTCATGTGTCGTGGGTGCCATGAACACACAAAGTCGAATACACAAATATCCAGACCCAGAACAGAAATCTAAACTTTTTGTCTAGCCGGGAATCGAATCCGGGACCCACTGCGCGTCAGACCGGTATGGTGACCGCTCCGCCACGCGGGTCGACTCGTAACACTTAAAATTATAATAAAAATATTTACATCGCAACTCTTCTGTCGTACCCGACAATGTACGAAAGAGTTGCGATTTAAATAATAGTAACATTACAAGATAGCTACAACCGAAACACATACTTTATTGCCTAAGTCAACTACCAGTAGCCTTTAAGACAAGAAATAATACAATTTCTGGTACTTGCTAGTGTATTATTTACTATGTTCTCTATGGTAATTAGTTTCTTTTAAATTTAAGTAAAACTTAATAACCATTGGATTAATAGCTAATGTTATTGTTGAAAAAATTGGTAATGTACGTTGCACATGGGCGGCAGTAACCACTTATCATTAGGTAAATTACAGGTTAATCACGACTGCAGGCTTGTTTACTACTTCAATCTGATTTACAAAAATACAAAAAAATATTATTTAGAATTAGGAAATCCGCTTATAGCCGTCAAGCGCGCTACTTAGCTATTAATCTTAACGGTTTAAATTAAATTTGGTACTTAGTCAAGGCAACGTCACCGAAGAGTTAGCAAGTTTAGAATATCCCAACACTTCTTACAAGTGAACTGGCCGCCGTGAATAATGATGCAGGAAGCGACAATGCAGCCTTACTGCGAACTGTAATGACACTCGGAACTTCCCCCGGTGTCTAAGCGGTACAAGGCTGTGTCTGTACTAGCTATATCAGTTTAGATTAATTTGTACGCTGTTATAGTTAATATTTGGTATTATTTGACGACCATGTCGGTCTGACACGCAGTGGGTTCTGGGTTCGATCCCTGTCCAGACAGACATCTGAAGGATGAGATTAGATTCTGTTCTGTTTGTGGTTTCTTGGTATCCACGATACTGAATAAAATCCTTGTGTGGGGTTACGAGTATAGAAAGTGTTTTATTTTTGTGCTTTTAATATTATGTATCTGCAGATGTAATGCCAGCGATTGTATTTTACAAATGAGGATCGAAGTTCACCGTCCATTTCTCCTTTCAACCACTCTTCCAATCATTATGTGTTATGTGCTCATTAAAATTAATTATCTTATGCTTTACGGGAAAACAGACATAAGAGTTCTGTTGAAAACATGCTCTAAAAGGTATGTGAAGTAACAATCCGCACATGGTCAATGTACTCTAGCCCGAGATTCTGTTCAAATCCTTGTCCTTCTCTTTTTGACAGGAAACTCGTGGAAGGTGGGTAGGTGATGTTAACAATGTTCGTAGACCAAACGATAGTCCACTTAAGAACTGTTATATTTTCAAGTATATGGCTATGTACATATGTTTGACAATTAACATCTCATGATATTTTTAAATATTATTATTTGCGATGTCAAGCGAAGTGGATGTTAGGATTATTTCAACACAAGTTGTATTTCATATCTCTTTGAAGCATTTACGTAGCATGAACAGAAAATATTATAAATTGAACATTCGCACAAAAAGTTTGCCGTCTGCGTCTCTTGTTTATGATATCGTAGATGCATCGCGTAGATAGGTACGTCGCAAAGGGGTTCCACTGACACAACATACTTATTTTAGTTTGCCTTGCAAAAATTTATACATACAACAGTACAAGTTGAGCGAAGTTTTTCAAAAGTTTTCTTCTTTACTTATTTGAGGACGGTCGGAGCGAGCGTCGAACTCCGTAACTCGTGTTATTGAATTTAATGTACCCCTCCCGGTACCTAGTTCTATTCCGTGTCGATAAAATCATTTGGACTTTTTGGACTGTTTTCTACTTCCAAGTCCTTTATGTCTAACAACGGGAGTTAGTGTTTATTTTCTTTTTATGTTATTGAAGCAACAAAGTATGCAGCCTACCTGGTTTTAAGTGGTGGTGGGTGGTATACATGTACGTATATATAGATATATAGAGTGTAGACGTGTGAGCTAACTTAGTAAACCTACATACTTAAAACCAATGGATAACATTTGTATACACTGTTTAAGTGAAATAAGTGAGGCGGCGGTGCTGCGGACATCGATTCACAAAATTTTCTATCTTACCAAAATTATAAATGCGTAAGTTTGTCAGGATATATCTGTGTTGTTACTATTTCATGCAAAAACTACTAATTTAATTTGAATGAATATTGGCAAACAGATTTATTGCTTGAATTAACAAATAAAAGCCCGTCATCAATAAAACTTTAAAATAAGTTAATTAAGATGAAAATGCTTGGACTTGTTCTCATAAATGCAATAGAGACCTGGTGATTGTGCTTTTAATCGAATTTTATATATACCAATGTTCTTATCAACAATAAATTTTGGTTATCTATAAACTTCAGGAATCCGTTGTAATGAATTATTTAACTAGAAGCTAAATACCGCAGCTTTTAAATGTGTTTCATTTGAACCAAATGAATCAGTTTGATGTATTTCATCTGTGAGTCAACACATTTACAGAGCGTATAAAAATCACGAAAACTAAAGTCGATGTGTAAATTTTCTTTGGCTTCCCGCAAAAGGTTTTCCTGGGCCAACATTTACATTTGCCGTCGAAATGCCTTCTTTCGACTGAGCGTTTGCGAGGAACGCACTTTAATCACAGAGAACAGGTGGGAAGAGACGCTGAGCAATTTTCATATTGGAATTTCTGATCAAATCACGCTTATTCCCGAAATAAGCAAAGAAGTGAGAAAAATCTTGATTGGTACATGAAATATTCCTTCAAAGCCGCGAGTCTTTGTGAATGTATTATTATTTAAATAAAATACTCTACGGACTTTACAAACGTTTTCAAAATATAAATGTGAATATCACAAAATTTACGTTTCGTGGCATATCTTGACGCCCGAATTTCAATCTCGCTGGAAAGATTTTTATTATATTTTTCATCGCATGTCAGTACACTCTATGTGAGGTATCTGTAACGAAAGCTTTTAGTAACCTCCAAAGGGCAAAAGTGACTGTGAATACCTTCACGTATTCAATTTTCTCGACAATATTTCACACTACTGGAGTTCGACGAAGCGTCGTGCGGTTTTCACAAGAATGTCTAAAAAATATTTTCGTACGGAAATGGAATTAAGGTTTTCGATTCGAAAACGCGTTCTGGCGACGACAGACCGATCCGGGTTGAAATCATTAAAATGTCTGTCGGCGGTGTTTGTTTCGTATCAATATCCGGATTAGGGCGAATCAAATTTGGTTTGTAGGATGAGGATTTATGCAGCGCTCTCAATTTCCTGCGACGACAGCGGAACATCCGGCATGCAACATCCCCCTTCCCCGCTCCTCGGGTCTACGGAGGCCCTCCGCCGCAGCCACCGGCCCAGCGGAAAATGGGAAGCGCGACTATTTGCATAGTGACACTGGTGGCGAACAGAGCGGCAAATTGTTGTCGCATCGATTATTCCACCAATACAACGTTTCTAACTTCTACTAATAACTACCTAAAATATCCCGTCCCCATAACTGGTTAGCTAATATTATGTTAATGCTTGCAAATTTTGAAAGTTAAGAGAAAAAAATAATTGAAAGTTAGTACTAAAAATATAAGAATATCATCTTAATTAAACGTAAATCTGGTAATTTACGTTAAATTAATTAAAATATGTGACGTCAGTACATTCGAATTGGTTACCTGTTTAATATCCTTTCAAAGTTCTATAGGTGTTATTTCCTCTGAATACAAATAAATACAATCAGTATCAATCGAACATCATTTATATATTAGCTTCGACATCAAGAAGTGCCGACAAGATAATATTTCGTGGAGCTACCCAATACATAATTCGGTTCGTTACAGCCGTGTAATCTAGCTGATATATTGCGAGCGTTCTTAATGCGGGGTAACTATGAGAGACAGCTTTGCAAGATGAACACGGTAAGTGTTAGTAATTGAAAACATGATCAGAATACTACTTAAGTCACGTATCTTTATATCGTGGTATAAGTGTAGGTAGTTGTTTGAAACACAGCAGGTAAATGTAAATATGATAAACCTACAGTACGTACTTACGTGTGTGTTTTGAAAACGTTGGCATTCCGCATTAAATTAGAACATTTGTAGAATATACCTAATTTCTACTTAAGGAAAATAGGATTACTATAATTTTGACTGATATATATGTATTTTTTTATCTGATTGAAGCGGCAAACGAGCATGCAGTCCACCTGATAGTAAGTGGTTATTGCCGCAACCGGACATCTGTAGGCAACTTCATATAAAACGGGGGTTCTATCTGAGGTCGATCATTGATGCGTTGCCACTCAGGAGGACTGAGTTGGTCAAGCAACCACACCCTTCCAATGAAACGTAAGTCTGCGTTGCGCTAGAGATAGGTATGGCTGTGGTACCTCCCTGATCGAACTACGCTGGTACTACCACGAGTAAATTTCTGCCACCTGTATAATATGACCTTTATTAAAACTATTCATTTCCCTTTGTTTAAAAGCTGTAAATTAGAAATATCGTATGCTCTTTTCTTGCATTTTATTCACATTTTTGCCTTTTGAAAAATCTTGGAGTTGTTTCCGTAAGCTAAGCATGGATCAACAGTTCCTCACTGAGAACACACGTGTTCTGTGTGCTTCGTTACGGCGCACTCGAGACGAGGGAAATACGCAGGGGTGGCACTTGACTGTGATTTTTATTCTCACTTCTAAAATAAGAATACTTATAATTTTGGGATGTTGCCAAGAAGCTTTCTAAGATAAGAATTGCTTTATGACCTTTGGTATTTTTAAGCTTTACTCATGGTTTATCGTAATGTAGGAAGTATCGTATGTTTTTATAAACTTGTTAGGGTAGTGCCGGACAACCCTGTAGTGTCATAGGTGGGTTCGGGCACGAGGTCGATTTCGGTTCGTTTAAGTTTGACATCCATAACGCGACTGTTTGTGTAGCCCCTCGCTGTACGGAACACGATGACAGAATTTGCAATGAAAATTTCCGACTCCACATGCATTCTGTTGCGAACTGGCATAATTACGGTTTTACACGGGTTTATTAGCACCACTAAATCTCTTGCTTCAAACCTTTGTTAATTATTTGTACTTGATTAAATGGTATTGTAATGAAACATTTTTTCATATATAGTTATTTATTCCACGTTCAAGTTTTATAATACTATGTAGAAAGTATAATCGTAATTTCTTAACATCCTCCGTTTTGTTTTTCAATGACAAAACTTTCCTTTTTTTATCTACACGTCATTCCCATCTATCCAGCCAGATAATTTCCAACATTTTAAAATATTCATTAAATTCGAAAATTATGACAGCTTTTCTAAATCATGATAAGTGTGTATAATATAAATGTTATATTGTCAATGATTGATATGGACTTTAAAATGGAGTTACAGAATAATAAATAAGAGATCAATAATCCTTCTCACGAAAATCAATGAAACTGATAGATTGCCATTACGCAAAAAACAAAATTCTGATATGAAAAATATTTATTCATCACCACAGTTTATAACACAAGGCCGTACTATCAAAGCGCATGGATTTTTGAATTTTTTATTTGGTTGTTGATTCTTCTCGATTCTAAACCTAGCTTTGTCAAAATGTTTGTGAGCAAACAGCGTTATAGAAAAATGGTTCACAATACCTCTGAAACCGAACACTGAATTTTTGAAGCGAGATGAAAACCTGTTTGTTGTCCTAAATGTATCCTCCTAAAGATACTTAATATTTAAAACCGTAAAATTTGTTACCTGGCAGAGTGGTGTTTGAGGTGCGGTCCTAAACACACAGAGGAATTTAATGAGATACGACCACAGCTATCAAAACGAGCTGTACAGTGAAAAAGCCTCAATTTTGTATCTAATATGATGTATTGTTAGATATTCTTCATCATCAAGGTCTTCAATAAGTGTTCATATAAGTTTATTTAGTTCTTTATTCCTGAAGACTTTTGTATACCTCTAGTTATAGTTCATATGTCTAGCCTGTACGACAATTTCGACGAAGTTCTTAAACTTTTTGTTACTTCAGGTATGTAATTCAAGTAACTCAAGGTGAGAATATGAACAAGTTACGACACTGTTATATTTAAAATATTATTTTTACAAGTAAAATTATACCTACTTCATTGTATGTATAACTGTTTTACGGTGTCAAATTTATTTATTACTCAGTTTTTCCGGGAAAAAATACTTAACTAATTGAAAACGTTTACGGAATCAGTGCTGTTATCTTGAACAGTTATGACTGAGAAATTAACTTTCACTTCCAAAAGATGATTGCCAATTTGTAATGAAAGAGGGGTAGAGCAAATAATTAAGGAGTGGGGGGCGGTTGGCCGCAGAAGGAGTACTAAAGGAGCAGCTGTTGCGACTGCTGCGAGCAAGTGGCGGCCTGAGAGGGATTTACATAGAGTTGATAAAACCACTATTAATACTTATTCATAGATAGAAAATGACAAAACAGTTCTGTTAAATTCGTTTGTTTGTCCACAGACTTCTCTTTTTGCTTTTTTTTGTTTAATAGCTTTCCACATATTTTAGTGTTGTCTTTAAAAAATTTGGTAATCTGTTCATATATTTTACCAAACTTTTTGAAAGTTAATTTCTTATGATGGAATTTTAGTCACTGGACGTGTAACTTGTGTAAAAAATGTAATAAATGAATTTATACTTGAATGGATATATACGTCTAAAGATTATTTATACATAATATTGATAAAAAATAATACTACTAACTTTATACTTTAGCGTTTTTTACTTAAGCAAGTTGTGTTCTTTGCGATTTTTTCTGTAATTCTTTGCATATTTTCCATTGATTGCATATTTCATTACGTAAGATTATGCGTTCAGTTTGTTTACAAAATTACAAATCACTCCACTCACATTATATACTCAGTTAATTCACATCGTTATCGCTCAAACAAGTCATTTATAATCTATTCTAGATATCTATGTTTATCATCATGAGATCTCATAAAATGAATTGATTTAGTAAAATGTAATAAGTATAAACACTACTCTCAATAATGTTTAATACGGTCAGTTTGTTTCTTAGAACCAAAACTTAAACTTGGACATCAGTATAAATTGACATGGAAATAACAAATACTACTGCAATTAATTAGAGATAGCGGTAAAACAGCTCTACATGAATCCGGAGATGGCAGGCTTTCATTAAAATCTTTCGTTTCCCTGCTATATGAACGTACTCCCTGAATACCAATGCACGTGGGATTGCACAAGTTTATATTAATTTACTTCTAAACTTCAGAACTGTTATTACTGATTTATTAATATTCAATATAGATATTTATACTTTCTTTCTAATCCATATAATATTGAGCATTAGATTGTTACTGAAGTGACTAAAATAGGACGTAGTTAAGATAAGTATAAAAGTATTTAGCTTTTAAGATATTAGATATACTATCTGTGATTGATCCAAAGATATTTAACTAGTAAAAATTACTACTTTAGACAGATTATACGTAACTAATGTGATTTAAATTTAGAAAGGTAAACTAGTAACATCGTTTAAAACATTAGAAAAAAAACCCGACTGCTTAAAACTTTTTTTTTTTGATAATGATATATATTTAATTTAACGTTTACACACGGAGTAGAAGTAAGTACTAGGTACTTTAAAAATATTGTATCATCCGCCAAATAGTATTTAATAAGTTCTATTGGTACTTAAATGGGCCGATGTTTCTCTTCATGTCAACGTAATAGAATACCTTGATGAATGTCTTCCCTTATTTTAATTATGTGGATGTTTCTTAATTTATACCAGTAATGTTTTGTTTTATTAAAATACATAATATTTGTAAGGATACCTACTACTGAAACATTATGATAGATTTTTTATTACTATTCATAAATTGAAGTTACGCATAATAATGCACCATTAAAACTATGTTTTAGTTTATTTCACACTATATTAATTACCTGACGTAAACCTAAAGATAACTGAAGATAAGACATTCTTTGATAATTCCAAATACTTTTTAGAATGTGAGTTCTAAATGTCATCGGCAATTTAAAGAATATTAGCGGGAACTGCAATTGGAAGTTTTAATTAGTAGCAACAGCGTCGAGGTTGTTCGTTTTCAGTGGGAGTCGCGGGGATAAGTCGCGCGGAGCGACGCGCACCTAATTAATGGCGACCGACTTCGCAACGTATTGAAAAGTCGCGGGAAGTATTGCAATGGAGTAAGGTTGTCTCATACGTTACGTTTATACTTAGAGAAGACTATAGGTATAAATAAACGGCTCGTTTTCAAGCGCTTGCCAGGAATGTTCCTACTCGTATTTTATTACCAAAAAATTCGAAACGCCTGCCAACATGATAAATGCACACTAAATTATATTATAGCTTAACCTACTTAATTTAAAGTGCTTAGAATATTTGGTGAGATTTTATCAATTATGGAAAGCTTATAAAAATGAGTAGCATTTAAATATTGCCTCAAAATAAAAATAGTAGGTAACGTCATGATATTAAATCCTACAGTTCCAACATTTATCATTAATTATATTTTTATGCATTCTACGAGTTTCACAACAACACTGAACAAACTTTTCATTACATCATTAAAAACATGAATGTCATTGAGTCATTGAAAACATAGGTTTTAATTAGCAGCAACAGATGCGGAGATTGATCGTTTTCCGGCATAGTCGGAGCTGTACGCTGATTGCACTTACATCATTAGCGGTGACCGATTTTCTAAAGTAGGAAAAAAAGTTTATGAAGTAACACAAAGTAAGTCCCGTTCAGAACCCAAGCCGTAACTAATTTTAAATAGTAACAATTTTTTTTTTGAAGTATTGAATTAGATAACGGGCATAAAATCCTGATGATAAATGACCTGAGGTTGGCCACAGTTGCGTTGCTGCTCCTGAGAAATAAGTTGGAACGCCTAGAACCAGTATGCGCCCTTAACAGAACACAGCAACGCTCAACACTACTGTTACTAGTCAGAGCTTACCAGTAATTACTATATCAATTGGAGTTTTAATTAGCAGCATCATGGTGCAAGTTGTTGATTTGTCGGTGGTTTTGGGAGAACACGACGCGCACCCAATTAACGGCTGCCAACTCAGTTCCGTATTGAAAAGCCGCGCAAAGTATGTTATGCTTGGAACATGTCTGCAAAGGGCTGTCTCTCTTGAACATAAATGGCAATCACATTAGGATTCATCCATAAATTGATGATGAAGTGACATGTGTAACAAGTGGTGGGAGGAGTAAAATATAATACTCATATATGTATTATAATACGAAAATTGTTCTTAATACGTATAGCAATAACTTTATTTTATTATGTATTTTTATTGTTAATTCCCATATGTTTGATTTGATGTTTTTATTGGACATTAAATGTTAATAAACATTATTATGGATCTGCCGTTTTAAGTTAATAGGTTACCAGTCGTGACAAGGATGGGTAGGAGTCAAAAACTCATAAAATGCGTGTGTCATTATTTATGGATAGCACCTTATTAAGACTTAGTCTATGATATGAATGACTAATCATCGATAATGGGTGTTGTATAGTAAACTTGTATAAAAAAATAAAAAATGAGAAATTATTAAAGCCATTTTTCTTTGTATTCTCCTCAAAAATCTTTTCATATATAGGTGATATATATGTAATGGGACTACATAAAAATATGTAGTTGATCTGCAGTCATATTTCATTTAGAATACTTACAGTAAGCTAATAATGCATTGTCAATCGTTTAGGGCTAACTGATAATTATAAAATTCAAATGCTAGACTTAATCTTCATACATACAAACTAACACGGTAAAATATGTATACGGTATAATTAACTTGATTATTTTTTTACTTTTTCAAGATATTTTTGAACGTATTTTGTTTTAATGTACTTATTTGATGATGTTAAATATTCTATTATTATCATATTTTAACTTTTTATTAAGTAAATATTAATAACGAGTATAAATCTAACTAATGTTTAGTAACATTATAAAACACGTAGTGAGCATGATAATTGTACAAGACTACAAATACAGATGATAATCTTACATTTTTTACCGACTTCCAAAAAGGAGGAGGTACTCAATTCGTCTGTATTTTTTTTTTTTTTTTTTTTTTTTTTT
>DWNE01005316.1:0-14119 GCA_018249875.1 Cecropterus toxeus | reverse complement strand
ATTTTGTATTTTTTATAATATTTAAGCAGGAAGCAATCATGCAGTCTTCCTGATGGTAAGTGGCTCCATTAACCTCAGAGAAGATCAGTCTTACCTACCAGTTAGTAGAACCAGTGTAGTCATATTTAATTCACACCTATTTCCAGCGTCAAGCAATCCTTGCGTTTCGTTGGAAGGGTGTGGTTGCCGGCTCACTTATAGATGAGGCGACCATCTTAGTCCTCGTCAGTATCGTATCTGTAATTGACTTCAGATGAAAACCCTGTTCTATATGAAGTTATATCTGGTCTCTACAACCAGACGATGTGGTGAACCCAGCCGCTCATCTGGGTAAATCCCAATGGGGCAACGTGCTCAGAGGACTTCAGTTGCGTTCCTTTAGAGATCCCGGAGTCCTCTTCGTAGCGCCGAGGACAGTCAGATAGAAACCCTGTTCTATATTAAGTTGTTTACAGATTTGCGGCAGTAACCACTTACCATCATTTGAACTGCATGCTCTTGACCACTTGTATTTAACCACTATGTCCTAACCGTATGTATCTTAGACCTGGGTTCCATTTGACACGGTAAAGGGTATCATATATTTTTTATTATATTGAAGTAAGCATGCAGTGCACATGCAGTTCACCTGATGGCAAGTGGCTTCTGGCACTCGTGGACATCTGTAATCAACTTCGGATAAGATCAGTCTTACCTGAGGTTGTCCAGATATGCGATATTACTCCTGAGGATTCTGTTGATCTCGGATACGTATGTTTCATTAGCGCTTAACACTGTTGTCATTAGGCAGAAATAGGTGTGGCAGTGGTGCTTCCGGAGTGCGATTCAGTCCGGAGACACCACCGCGAAAGAGACTACCACCACCACCACCACCATCACCACCACCACTGACTTTAAACTAGACTATAGATGTTCACCGTACATTGTCATATGTAAATAGTTACCAAGGCTTCATTAGTTTTGTAAGAGATTTGTTTTTTCATCATGAGAGTTTCATCTTTTCAGTCAACAACCCGCGGTAACGCAAACCTACACATCGATTATAGAGGCCGATACAACAAACGCATTATTACGCAAAATTAAGTACATTTATTGTAAAATTTCATCCGCACATCAAATAAACGGGTGAAAACGGTAAATTTAAATTGTCGGCCCGTCCAAAGGCAACGGCCGGCCGCGTATTAATCACACTTGTTAAACTCGAGAGATGCGCAGATAAGTAGGAAAAATAACGCCTCCTCAATGAATTATGCGATGGCCGGGTCCTTACAAATTAACTGTTTGGCTTATGGGTGCCGGCGGCACGAGAGAGCGCGGGAAGCGATAAGCGATTGTCTCGCCAGCTTGCGGGCATAGCATAATGTCCTCGAACATGTTATAATTAAAAGCAGAGAGTTGAGTCGCTTCGAACACTCTTTTGTTTCATAATGAATACAACATGAATTCTGGTGGTAATTAAAAAAATACGTTTTCAAATTATTGCCAAATAATAAAAACTACCTAATATTATATGCATCTAATATATTTATCTCTCTATTTAAAATAGAAAACAGAAGAGACAATTAACAAAGCGCATAAAATCTCAGTGTTTAGATTGTAATAAGTTTAGATCGATTGTACAATATGACATGGATTGTATCTACATTTTGAAACCTAATAGTTATTCTACGATTTTAAATTTGATGCAATTTTAAACACACAGACAAAACATATATAATCTCATTCGAAGTTCTCATTTTGGTTATATAAGGATCAAATTACATCGGTCGCTAAGTTATTAATCTCGCTGCTCGCTCCACGCCGTAGCTACAGCTTCATCACCGCCACGCACGCGTTATCAGCAGTGATAATTTCCGTAATGTTTCGCACGGTAACTAATAATGGCGGTTCAAAGAAACACGATTGAGTTGAGCGTTCGCGCCAACTTGTTACTGCTCTCATGAATTTTTAAGTGAATGAATTAACGAGTTTTAACAAGTGAAGTTTTTACACCTCTTAAGTGCGGTTCGCGGGGAGTGAGAATTTTTGGTGAAATCCGTCATCAGCGGTTTTGTGGTTTGCGGTAAGTAGGCGGTATTTCGTTTATTTTTTGTGCTGTTCCTAAACCGCGTCGGTGTGGCTCTGTCTGATATTGATTTCAGGGAAGTAAATAAAATGAAAAATATAATAGATAAGAAAAACGAAAATGTAAAAGATAAAAGTATAATAGAAGTATAATATAGAAATAAAAAAGGATGAGACTTATGCGGCGGATTTGTCGCCACACCAGTCTGACAAGCAGTAGATTTCGAGTTCGATCCCCGTCCTGAAATTTATTTTAATAATGAATTTAGATTTTTGTTTTGACTCTGGATGTTTGTTTATACGTGTGCACTATTTGAGTGCACGGCGCCTACGACACAGGAAAAAATCCTAGTGCATCTTTAAGGTATAAAATATTATTATTTATTGTCAATAACTTGCAACATAAAAAAAGGGTTTTTAAGGTTGAAAAAATCATATACCAGATTATATCTGGCTACAATACCAACCGAGATAAATTCAAATGACCAAGCCACTTAACTTTGCTTCGGGGGAACCCATCTATCTTTCAGCTATGAATAAAGGGTTTAACATGAATAAACCATATAGCTATTATATTCAGTATGCTCTTTATAACCCACTTTAAGGTCCCTAACAAAAAGCTCGTTGAAATACTTTCTAGAGCCCTTAATTGATCAGTGCCAATAATGACATATTTATGGACCTCCGCGGTCATAAAAAGTAGTTATTAATAAATTGATATTAGGATAGAGTATGTATCGTATAAAACCCGGCGCCTGCTAACATGTTGTATGGTAAAAACACAAAAATTCCGCCTGAATATTTAGTACGGACTTTTGGGTACGATACGCACAAATTAAAGATGAAACTCTCATAGGTTAAGGGACATCAACCCATTACATTAGACACCTACATTTAAGGGGGTAGTCGTATCTCGTCAAATCTCATGTAGGCGTCTCGGATTAATATCACGTAATTTTGCTGTTGGAAGCGCTGAGAAAAGCCACATGGTTTTAGTGGGTAAAAATCCCCCATAACCCGGAGTCTCTCCCAAGGCTTCAGTACCTTTTAAAGGTTCCCCCCTCCGTCACTAAAAAAAAGGTTTGTCAAAGATGCGTTGCTAGTCTTGAGAACTAATCTACTTTATTAAGTATTTTTTATAACCAACCTACAAACCAGTATATACTTTCTGCAACTTCTTTTCATACTTTTTTTAATATGCACTAAAAATGTGCACATGTATCTATTTCTTATATTTGGTTACAGCATACATGCATTGAATATTTCCGCCCGAGACTCGAGAGCTCTCGTTCACAAAGAGGAATTGCTCTCCTCTTTGTGCGATAAGATTTGCAGAATACTCCAGTTCATATTACAGCCATGTTATAGTCTGAACGATTTAATAAAAGTGTCTTGCTCCTTTAGTATTGCGATGATATTTGGAATCCGTTTTTACCAAACTAGTGATATATTTTTTCCTAAAAAATATTAATTTTTTATATTAAAGTAGCAACTGAGCATGCAGTCCTAACATTTCACAGTTCTAAACAAAATTGAGCGTAAAAGCATTTCGATATAAATTTATGACATTTCTAGCTACGAATTTCGTAATGTAAATAGACAATTGTATAATAGGCATACCTACTTCAACAGAACCTTGGCAGCCTTCACTAAATCTTAATCCCTTTCCTGTGTCTCCCTTACTACACTCTTAAAAACAGAAGACTAGCGGCGCTTAACACAGAAATATATGTAGTAAGTTTACCAGGTGGCAGAACCAATGTAGTTTGTATGGGGAGGTATCACCGTCACACCTTCGCGTATCGATATACCTAATGGTGCAGTTGCCGGCTCATTTATATATATGGAGCGCCCGTCTTAGTCCTCGGGAGTAGCAACGCATTTGTGATCGACTTTGCATAGAACCACTATTCTATATGAAGTTACTTACAGATATCCTTCAGGAGGACTGCAAACTCGTATGCTACTTCAATCTGATAAAAAAACATGTGACGGATTGCCACCAATGTTATTTCGCCAACACATTCACCTTTAGATTGATCTGAAGTTTTAATATGTACTATCTAGATTCGCGTAACAAAAGGAACGAAAGGGAATGTTGTCTACAAAAAGTGCGCTTGAATCCCAAATGCTTACGCCGCGGCCTTTTAAAGGTATTTATGTAAAGTGACTCTTACAGTGAGAAATTGAAATCTACTGTCTGTTTTTATCTCAATTTTTGAAGTAGATTACCACCTTCATCCTTTGTAGTTCCATCCTGGAGTCAAGGCACACTTACTATCTTAAAACAGTAGGTACCTTTGGCACGAGTTCATGATGATCCATTAAAACAATCATTGTTTATGTTTTCGCCAATTTTTGCAAAGTAAATTGCAACGTAGGGCCGAAAATGAAAACAAAAATTGGCCAAGTGGACTCGCGCACGAAGGGTGCCGTACCGTTATCTATAAAAACTGCAAAAAAACACGTTTGTTGTATGTCACCCTTAATTTATGTATATTTTATTCAGTTTCTAGTATTTGTTGTTATAGCGGCAACAGAAATCTGAACTGTGAAAATTGCAACTCTCTTGCTATCACGGTTTAAGTAATACTTTATGAATTAAATTGTATTATTATCAGTGAATTATTATTTTGCATAATTCAAATATTTTTTCGACGCTCTCGCTTGTACACTAATGCTGAGGCGGAACGTGACACTTTTTCGTGCGTGCAGCCGGTCTTAACCGATATATAAGACGGTATGACGTCAAAAAGTATTCGACTGAAAAACGTACACTTGTACTAACGTCACTATTTGCAATGTCCTGGAATACACCGTAACGTAGTTTCATGGCCTAATCCGAGCAAAACCGCGCGATAAACCTAACATGGTAACATACAAGCGATGTTTTGCACGTCGGTGGAATGTCTCCCATTATTATCCCCTAATGTGACACGCTGAATGTATTCTGTATTATTAATGTTAGAACCGGCAAACCCTGAATCTTGTTATTGTGGAAGTTTTTGACTTATGCCTTGCTGACTGTGATAGTCGTAAAACTATCGGCGACGTCATAACAAGATGTGTGTTACAGATGCTTAATATGCGTTTGCTTTGTAGAAAACAAAGTAATATGAAAACAAAACCGACTGCTAAAACTGAAATTGTTTTTTAAGAAAAGTTTTTTGGGAGTTGACGTCAACATGACACAAAGTTGTTATAACTAATATATATTTCCCTTTATGTTACATTTTTTCCTATTTAAAGGGAACATTTTTAAAAATAATACAGCCAAAGTCACTTTAAAATCTGTGACAATTCTAATGATATGTCATATGTCACACACTGTCAAGCCGTTTGAGGTGTAGCACGTGCCGAAAAATATCACCCTCCTTCTAACGCAGTCGGGCAAATATAACGTAAAAATGTATAAAGATAAAAAAGACGCTCTCAAATCTGAAAATATGAACTCTGTGTCGTTATGAGTTAGTAAATTTGTTGTGGCTGGATATATTAACGGAAATGTGGCAGTTATCCGTAAACGCTTAAATTATTAAGACCAGAACGGAAAATAATACATCAATTGCAAGGGAACGAGTTTGGGCCGACCGGGAAGGTTCCACCGCCGTCCCTATTTCTATGTAGCTTTAAGCAGTTCTTACGTTTCAATGTAAGTGTGGTTGCTGGTTCATTTTCCTATGAACCGACCATCTTAGTCGACGTTTTAATTTATCTGTGTTTGACTTCAGATAGAACCCCTGTTCCTTATGAAGATGCTTACAAATATGTCCATGGGAGGCGGTCACTACTCACCAGATGGACTGTAGGCTCATTTGCTACTCCTACTTGCTAAAGAAACTATTATTAAGTTGAAAGGTTTCATGTATTTATACTCTTTAAGCCAAACACACTAAAACTACACTATTTTTAAGGCAGAAATATGTAGCGGTTACTTCAAACCTTTATTCAAAGACCTATATAGGAAAAAATAATGACGTGTAAAATAATTGCTCTTCATAATAATCACATGCGTACAAGTAAAATGAATGCATGCATTCAAAGTTAGGCCATTAGTGGCGCTGACGTGTTGGTATGGTTGGTTCATATACACGGCAAAGTAGGTCTGTGTGTGACTTAACAAGCGCCGTGGTTAACGCGCAAGGGTTTGTGTGTTATGTACAACTGCCCCACTATTTCACTCGGGCTTAAAAAAACTAACATAACGTACCTAAATTCATAAATTGCATACTTCTGATAGAGTTGGTGGATTTCAATGGGTTAAGGTTTAAATGTTATTATTTTATAAGAGACATTTGTAAGCAACTTCATATAGAATAGGGGTTCTATATGAAGTCAATCACAGATGTTTGTTACTCCAGAGGACTGAGATGGTAGCCTCATATATAAATGAGCCGGCAACAACACCTTTCCACCGAAACTACGTCACGCTAGATAAGGGGGTGGCCGTGGTACGTCCCCGGTTGTACTACATTAGTTCTACCACCTATTTGCATTTTTTCAATTAAAGCCATTTTATTTATAATCACTAGTTTATTAAAAGCCTTTTCACCGGTCTACAACTTTAATTCGCTTGGAAAAAGAAATTGTTGTGTCGCATTACTGTTATAAGGTACAAATAGGTTTGTTAGGCATTATAAGGATTTCCAACTGCACTTTAAAATTTACAAGTAAAGATTAAAATTCGCACAATTTAATTCATCTTCAAATCCATCGAGAATGCAGGTCCGGTATAGTCTTGAACGTCGGAACATCACATTAACTCGCTGAACAATTTATTTCTCGTATAAAATACCCTTTTTCTAAAACTAATTCAGCACATTTCGCTTTAAAATACAATAAACAATGGTTAATTGTTGTTCCGAGCAGCAAGAAACTAAAGTCCAGGGTTCCATCTCCGATGAGGCCGATAACGTCGCACGGGCATGAGAGTTATGATTGATGATCGATATTTCGAAATCGAATTAATACGTGAATCGATTCAATATGATAAATAATTTATTTTTGCCGGAATGCGTGCCTTGGGACTCATAATTAAGCTGGTTACACATGAGGCGTTGACTGTACGTCGATCCAAAGTTATGCGTCTCAATATTAGGGTCTAAATAATCTTAACAACCTTTTCGTTCAGTACGTGTTACCGTGTATAATATGAGAGAGAAATTAACGGCAAAACAGACTTACATTTTTTACTTTTATTACATTAGAGTAACAAGCGAACGTGCAGTCCACCTAATGGTAAGTGGCCATTGCCGCCCATGAACATTTGTAAGCCACTTCATATAGGTTCTATCTGAAGAAAATCACTAATGTGTTGCTACTCCCGATGGCTAAGTGCCACCGCATATGAACCGACAGCCACACGTTTCCACCGACACGTGAGAACTGCTTCACGCTAGAAATAGGCGTGACGGTGGTAACTCCCCGATCGAAATATACTGGTTCTACCAACTGGTTACACTAGATAAATAAATGTTGTTTTAAATAAATAAAAAGAACTAACAAATTAAGATAAAGAGATATTCATATTGAATAAGGAGTTATGTCATAAAAACATAGTATCAAACATGTACATAGGTATACAGAGATACGATGTAGTTATGTAGCCCAGCTAGTGATCAGTTTTACTACTACAAGTCAATTTCGATTTACATGCTTTTGCATTTGAACGTTCCGTACATTTGATGGCCTGATACCGCCTAGTGTACGGACGGCCTAAGATGAACATGATACGATTTTGTGGCAAATTTCTCGGTGTAGACAAAGGGCACCGTCAAAATATGGACTTTTTCGATATGAATTCGATCTCATACAATTATTAAATAGCTCGGCAAATACAAGAAATCATCTTCATCTTTCGGAAATCAGACTAATATTATATTATCTACAAAATATATCTCTGAATCTAAATTCGGGGAATTCGTGACAATGTTATCTTGTTATAGATAAAATGTTTTAGGTTTTGTACATCATTATTATTTATGTTATGAAATGATTTATTGCATAAATATGTTAGTTATAATTTTACCATAATTTGGGACCTGATTGATATAGTATATTTATTAGTAAAGTAGCAAAGCGGACAGATTCTGTCTTAACTGTACTTCGGTCTGAAGGGTGTGGTACTATCCGAGATAACTTATCCGAGGCGTTCCAACTTAGACCTCAGGGGTGACAATGGGTATGAGGCTAACCTCAGGTAAAACTCTGACTTTATTAATTACGGATGTCCATGGATGGCAAGGCCACATGCCAGGTGGAATGTTGTTATACACTAAAAGCCCCCAGGTGGCCGTCCTCAGCGCTGTGTGGAGGATTCTGGGATCTCCAACGTAATACAGTTGGAGTCCTTCGAGCGCGATGCCCCATTTCGGGCTCTTTCCCGGCGAGCATTATTTACCCTCACCGTCTTTAGGTGTTTACGACGGCATGGGACCACACACGCTACTTCGACCTCCCACTATTACCACCCGCAACCCCTACTTTAGTCGAATATAATTAATCACCTATAGTGTCCCAGTACCAATTAGTAGTTCATAAAAACTAGACGCATTTAATTATAACAACAGCGTAAACAATTGCTTTCCAAGAGAAAAATATATATAAAACGGAACACCTAGTTTTTTTTTAATTGAGATTTTTCTACAGCAGATGTCGAGTGCCAAGATTGCAACAATTTAAAAAGAAAATCAAGCAGATTTTTCTACAAATAACACCTTTACAAAGTGGCCTTCCTCACTATTTTAAACGTAATTCTAATAAAAACAATGTACGTATTGTTTGGTTCGTATTAAATTTTATATTTGTCACCAGGCTTGGGACTTTTTTTATCAGATTGAAGTAGCAAAAGAAACAAGCCGTCCACATGATGGTAAGTGGTTACTGCCGCTCATAGACATCTAAGCAACTTTATAGAACAGGGTTTCTATCTGAAGTCGATCACCGATGCGCTGCTACTACCGGGGACTAAGAAGGGCGCCTCATATACAATTGAGCATTAGTACTAGTTTAACTAGTCACCTCAAAACATGCACCGTTTATCATTTTGCCCATTGGAACGGCGGTATATGTGGATTGGATAAATCGATCGTATTTTTTATTTGGTCCCCTAACAGTTTCAGCTCACTTCCTATAGTAATAACCAAACTTAAAACATTTTCAGCGGGGTTTAAAGGACACGCCCTTATAAGGCGGTATATGTAAATGAAGGGATTCCAGTCAATCCTCAGGGGTAGTAATACATTTGTATTCGTCTGCGCGTGAAACTCCTTACTAATTGAGATTGATTGCAGATGTATTTCCGACGTTCGGATCCACTGATAATATTAGTATATCGTTAAAAACATTAAAACAAAAAACCGCTTACCGACTGCTTAATACTTTTTTTTTTGTTGATAACGATATAGTATTTAATTTAACGCTTATTTGAGTTTTTGTCAAAATAGACAAGTGAAAGTATTACAGTACACATATTTTTATAGGTCTATTTACTACCTTTCATTTGGTACCCATATTGTCATAAAAGTAAAAAAAAAAATCGTCCCAACCCTCCCCTTTTTCCTATATTGCCAGGCGCCATTTTAAAAATTATATAGCCTATGTCACTATGCAAATTGACACGATTCTAATGATATGTCATACGTCATAATCCGTCAAGCCGTTGGGCTGTAGCGCGTGACAATAAATTGACATACATACAAACAAACATACATGCGCTCGAAAAACATCACCTCTATCTGACGCAGTCGCGTAAATATGGTAAAGAAACATTAAATAAGTAATCGACATACGTATGTTCATTGTATCGTTCTAAAACAATTGCAACGAGTATCGTTCAAACGGGAAGGTACCACCGCCACACCTATTTCTAACGTGTAGCAGTGCTTGCGTTTCGGTGGAAGGGTGTGTTTACCGGTTCACTCTCATATGAGCCAGGCGTCGTCTGATACAATTTTTTATATGCGCTTTCTGTAAAACATATCCACCGCATATAACGAGACCTTACAGTATACTGAATTTGTTTGTGAAACATGAAAAGCTGAAAATAACATAAAACTAACCTCAGATTGACATAAGCACCTCATAGCAACCCCATTGTTTTATTGATGGCGCTGAAATAGAATTCCTAAATCCACGGTAACAAGTGCATAGTGTTCTACGTTTCATTTCGCATGACAGCGGGTGAAAAAATAGTACCAGCGATGTTACAAGAAAATTGTCACATGTTTTTCATACATTGGTTGGTGAGTGACAACAGGTTGAAGAAATGGGAGGTGGAACAGCAATGGATACGGCACATTATGCACGAAGTGGCGGAAACGTCGAATCTTTAATTTATGGGTACAGGATCGCGCTGCAGGACACAAAAGATCGCATTCAAATAACAAGGGCTGGGTACACGGTGACCATGTTAATACAAAACTTGGGATAAACACGAAAACCCTTAACTTAGCACTAAAATATATGTATAAATATATAGATTAAAAATGTATTATAGTTTATTATATTTGATATCTACTATGAAATAAAATCAATCATACCCTGCCTATTTTGTTGATTCACAGGCGCTTTAGTTTAATATGAAGTCGGAATAACATTTAAGAAACCAAAAACACCTCTTATGTCAAAATTCATCTAGCAGTTTGTACTATAAAGTGTCGCAATGTAATAAACATACATACGACCGAAAAGCATTACTCTTCTAACTCACACTTAAAAACTAACAGACAGCACAAAGCTACAACTGGTTTATAAGCATGAAATTAAACACAACGCTCCTTATAAAAGTACTTGTATCAATTCTTTAAACACGTTTGACATGTGAAATATATTCTAATAAAAAAATTATTAAATCAACGCCTCAAGAAAAAGCTTGTATTAAAACGCATTTATGCCGCTTAAAGAAATAGCTTGCAAAACAAAATAACTTTTGTGTCATGAAGTCGTCAAAACGGGATCGTCCCACATTATGTACACAGGATGGAGTCCCCAAAGGTCGCGGGGTCGGATCGGTAGCTGAGATGACGCGATACGCGCCGTGTCGTGGCAAAGGGCGGCTGCATTGAGGGCCATTGTCTGATAGCAACCACCGGTTACAGTTTTTGTTGCAACAAAACACACGCTGAGAAATGTATGGAGTTTGTTTTCCTTTTGGTAAGCGATGATTCATATTGTATCGGCTATAACCAATACCGATTGGCAATTATTCCCTTTTCCCTCGAGAAGTACCTAATTTACTAATGTTATCAAGTGTAGCGTGTCTTGCTAAACAAGCCTCTTGATTAGTCAAATGTAAGAGAAAATACTGATGCTAGCTCTATTTTGTGTATTTATTTTTCTATTAATTTTATTTTGAACACAGTCTTATAAGTAACATCTTAATCTTAAAATTATTTTACATAGAATTATAGACCTTGAGTGCCAACGAAATAACTTTATTATACATTGCAATAATTATCGAATAGTGTGGTGATAGCCAAATAGTGTTAGTGTAGGTAAGTTTACATATTTAAGTGTTTGAACAAAATAACTCTTTTATCAAACAGTGTGGTGATAACCAGGTAGTGCTAGTGTAAGGTTATACATATATACCTACTTATGTGTGCTAGCTTATGTAACTTATATATAAACTTAGGTTTTAAACTTAAGTTAAGTAATTTTTAAACTTAAATTAAGTAATCTTGTTAAATAATAACTGAATAGTTTTTTTCTTGTATCTAGAAATTTTGAAAAATAGAAGTAGCAAACAACCAACATCGCAAGGTTTTATACACCCCAGATTAGTTTAGAGTCTTAGCTGAGGTTTGCCACAGATGTGATGCTTTATCTGGACTAAATTGGAACGTCATGGATATGTATATTTTCCTTACAACACACTTTAAAGCGGAATACAAGTGAACTACACACTGCTGTTATTAGTTATTAAGTAGACAGAAATTGCTTTGGCGGAGGTAAAGATTTTAAGGAAAATTATTGGGTAGATATTTATAGAATGTTATAATAATTTAAAGGACGAAAGGTTCGAATAACGATCGGCTCGACATGTGTTGATTGACAGCTGTCTGCTAAAGAGAATATACGTACGTTTATTTCTCCAACTTAACTGATTTCTCTTTAATACCTGTAACTTATCACATCATTATCGTGTCAATGTAATGAATTTGGCAAATCACTACCGTGCTTTTCGATATTGAATGTTTTTTTTTCATATTTTATGTTTAACCCTTCAATTTGTTTGCAAAGTGAATAAGGTTTAAATACATAATGAATACATTTACGAAAAGCTCTGATAAGTTCGTGGATTGTTGTCTCTATTTAAATTTCTAGAAATAAAAAACGACAAGCATTATAACTTAAAAATTAAAAAAGAAATAAGAAGAATGTTTGTAAAACACAAAGCTTGTAAATATCAAAACAAATCTCAAATATTTGCCATGGTTTCATGTAGAAATATTTCACATTTTGCCACAACATGCATACATGTTTCTGACAACAAATTGACTACATCTGGCACAGCTGGCGTGCGGTTATCGGTTCCTTATTCCCCGTGACTGCATGCATATCACATACTCTTGAGAATGCATCTCGTGTCATTCTTTAGTGGCTATCGTGTGTGTATTACAATATTTGAAGCAATGTTTCTTGAACAATAACTTATTATGGTTGTTGATTTAATAAATGATCAGTTTGGAAGTTACATTTGGGTTAGAATTTACACAAACAATAAATCATACGAGAGTAGAATGTTTTAGTCCTTGGGTATGGCAAAGTATCTGCGGCTGATCTAGGGTAAGGTTTAAGTAGGGTTGATTACAAGTCTGGAAGTGGAAGTAGGTATATACCAGTAGGTCGACTTTATGCATTTGTAAAAAATAAAGCTTAACGATTATTATTTTTATTAATGTATATTAAGAGATTATTATTATTTTTATTAATGAAAGAGAATTGCCTTAAGTCTTACTGAGTAAGACTTAAGGCAATTCTCTTCTACTTATAATTAATATGATAAATTTGACCTATATTAGATTCAAAGTACCGAATTACAAAACTATTTTAACGCAATATTTAGATATTCTTCAATTTTTTTTATCGTTTTTTTTTACTTATAATCTTAACTGTAACGTAAGATTTATTTATTTTTTGAGAAAGAATATTGTTTCACAACTTGTAACTGTACTTAGTTACATATAACCTGAACATATCCATACATTCATATATTATGAAGGTAATATTAATAAAATACAGATAGTTAGCCTAGGTTTCTACTAACAAAGGTATCGTAGGCGAAAATCTTATTACGTAACAGAAATAAAATGACTATACCGTAAAAATGCAAATTATTCTCACTACCACGTTCTCACTAATAATAATCCTCCTCTAACAATGCAGCCAATTACTACGTTCTTATTACTTTTCATTCTGGGTTGAAGACCAGCGCTTGCTTGTTCCAAGGTGTTTGGTACTTAATTTGATTTGAAATAAGCCGAGTTTTCCGCTTAGCTGGACATGTAATTAAGTGGATTCCCTTTTATTTCCTAGTCCAGGATTATTATTGATTTGCAGGCTGTTTTATATAAGGGAACAATTTCACGCTCGTACTAGGTTTACCAAACGTATTATTGTAGCTTATATAAAATCATAGAATAAAGTCACAAAAACATATTTTGCATTACTTAGACAATTAATTAAAACTTAATTATGTTACTAAAATGTATTTTTTTTGTGAAAGTTCTGATAAAGAGTAGCATTTCGGAAAAAATGAATAAATTATATATGTTGCCCTGTTGTTGGTTGAGCAGTGATAGCCTAATGGTTGAAACTCGGGCTCTCAATCGAGGATCCGGGGTTCGAGTCCCAGGCACGCAACACTGATTTTTCTAAAATTATGTGCATATTAAAATTTAATTATCACTGCTTTACAGTGAAGGAGAACATCGTGAGGAAACCTGCACATCTGAAAGTTCTCATAAAAAAAAGACTTCTCAAAGGTGTGTGAAGTCTACCAATTCGCAGTTGGCCAGCGCGGTGGACTATGGCCTAAAACTCTCTCACTCTG
>DWNE01005315.1:0-14120 GCA_018249875.1 Cecropterus toxeus | reverse complement strand
CAGCCCACCTGATTTGTAAGCAACCTCATATAGAACAGGGGTTCTATATGAAGCCTACCACAGGTACGTTGCCACTCCCGAGGACTGAGATGGTCGCCTCATATAAAAGTTAGCCAGCAACCACACCCTTCCACCGAAACGCAAGACATTTTCACATTAAAAATAGGTGTGGCTGTGACTTCCCCGGTCGAACTAAATTGGTTTTACCATCTAGCAATGTGGCAGTTGCTGGTAAAATATGCTTTATTAACGTAGTATCAATCTCCTTTACTTTTAAGCTGTGTAATTTTTGTTGTCTTAATTTGTTTTAACTCTTAAACTTTTAAACATCACAAGAAAACTAATTCATGGATAAAATTACGAGTTGGTTTTGTGGTGATCAATATTTATTGATGCTAAGAATTTAAGACTTTTTTAACCTATCGGAATTACGTAAGGTTATAATGGCCGCACCAACGAGTTACTAACAGTAGTGAATGATCATAATTCATTCCAATTGATCAAAAGGGATGTGATGTGACAGCAGCATTGTTGGGTTTCGGCTTGCGTCACCCGACACCGTCCAAATTGACATTAAATAGGGAACATTAGAACTAAACTGACACCATTCGGGTCAGTTCACAATTTGTCAAATTCTATCATATTTAGAGGGTTTCAGGTGTATATACTGTGGGATAAAGTTCCGTTGAATGGAAATATATCTCAGATACGAAGCTGAAGGGTTGATGGGTAAGACGTACCTATTTGATTTAAATAAAGATTATGTACGTTCTATATTATAATGTAATAAAATATATTATGTTTTGCTTATTTGTAATCAATGTTAGGGAGACAATTTTGTTATATATTCCATTGACATATTAAAATAGAAATCGATCTCTGTTGATACGATTACAACTCGTACAATCATAATCACATAATTTTATGTGGTGATTAGAGTTACGTAACCAGCTAGGAAAAAACACCGAATATTAGTTAATGAAAATCGTTTTATGGCACTATCGTGATTATCTTTTTACCATATGATTGATGTAAACAAACGTGTGGTCGACTAAGGTGATAACAACAACTCATAGCGAAAATAGGTTCCGACTGAAGTCAATCACAGAGGCGTTGCTACTCGTACATCTGTGAACTATGATAGTAGTCTCATATGAAACTGAGCTGGTAACCACACTTATCCACATTAGTGCAAGAACTGCTTCCCGGTGGAAGTAGGAATGTCGGTGACTCGAATCATATTCGTTCTACCACTTTGCTAACTACGGTTATCGCTGTCATTTGAATGTGAATTAAGTTACGCCAAAGTGTCTAAAGTTTGTAAGTAATAATTTAATTGTTATATCATCATTCTTATCATGATAATTTAAGTTTTCAAGATTTGTTAAAAATACCTAGAATTAAAACGATTTAGTACTAAGCGCCTTCTAGTTCGTAGCAAGTGCTACGAACGACCTACGCGTAGAGAAGTAGCTAAGGAACTACTTCTCACATTTTTAACCGACTTCTAATACCTTTCTTCATTTCTAGTGTAAATAAATAGTGTATTTGTTTTAAGTATTACTCAGATTATTTAAACCAAAAAGAACATCGTGCTATATCCTGACAGAGTTCAAGATTAGAGACAGATTAAGAATACTTACTTACACGCCAAAACATAATTATGTATTAGAAATTAGTGCATAAAAGTTTTATAATATAAAAGTATATGATATTAGAATAATATTATCGCGGAATTTATACATTTTTGCCAAAGGGTGATCACCCGTTATAGGTGATCATGCCTTCATCAAAAATAAAAAATCAGAAGGTTGCATATTCATATCACGTCGAGGTCACCACTTTGGCAAAGGGAGATCTCGCGCTAGGCTAGGTGATCATGCTTGGGGAGCGGCCGTGCTCCGTCAGTCTATGTTCGGAACTTGTATGTATGCACAAAACACAAAATTTATAAAAGTAGCAAAGCATGCAGTCCATCTGACGATAAGGGGCCACTTCCACCCATGGACATCTGTAATCAACTCCCGAAATATTACAGTCTTAACTGAGGTTGGCCAAAGATGTTACTACCTTTAAAGACTAAGTGGAAACACCTCGGATAAGAATCTCCCTTAACATAGCTTTCAAACCAGAATACGACATTACTTAATACTGCTGTTATTACGCTGGAATAGTTAGGCCGGTGGTGTATCCGGAGTCGAACCGTTCTACCACCTTCGAAATATAATATGTATAAATATTATTGGGTAAAATGTTAATCTTCGGTTTAAGGGCTTCTCATTTCCTACAAAAACAAAATAGCAGTAGATTGTTACTTTTATCAATTCCAATAACTAAATTTCTTTCGTGTCAAAACATAAATACGATATATTCGTATCAAGTGTTATGTAACGGAGCAGTGGTGAGATGCTTTAATGTGTTTAGGTGTGGTGACAAGGGCATGAGGTGAGGAGAGGCGAGAGAAAGGAGGTGAGGAGAGGAGAGGAGAGGTGCGATGATTGACTTTTGGCGGAGACATCATCATTGAAAAGAGAATTGGAAATAAATCATTGCTTAAAGAGTATTTTTCTAGTGTCTTATTTTATAGTTATCTTACCATCAAGTAGCCCGTATCTTTATTGTTATACATGCGTATTGAAATGAGACAAATTGAAAATCTTATCCTAAAAAACCTACACTTAATAATTTTGGTGTTATAATATGTAGGGAACAATAAAGGATAATTATTTCCGAACAATAAAACACAAAACATTGTATAAATCGACTGTATATAATTTTATCAAAATATTAACAAAACATGATTATGCAGTAATTATATTTAAAATACTGACTATCCTATCAAATTCATTGAAAAAAAAATGCTTCATTTATGACAAAAAAAATATTAAGACAATGAAAAACATTTATAAATTAAACATTTAATTAAAAGAAAATTTTAAATCCGTTAATTGATAGAAAAATTGTCGATTGCACGGTTTAACTAGATAAATACGACATAAATTTAATAAAAAAATATTGATTATTTATTATTCAAGGGAATATTTTACAATAATACTAAAAAATAATAAACAAATTAACGTGTTTATCACTGAATGTAATTGATTCGACTTTGAAATTTAATTAGTGATAATAATATCATAAACATTTAAATCAAATGTAATAAAACCAACAAAAATTAACACACATTTAGTTCCAATGGCTTAAAAGTTTATTGTTTACCATGTTATTTTGTGACGGAGCGGTCACCATACCGGTCTGACACGCAGTGGTTCCCGGGTTCGATCCCCGGCCAGACAGAAATGTGAATGATAGGTTTAGATTTCTGTTCTGGGTCTCGGTGTTTGTATATTCGTCTTTGTGTTTCCATGGCACCCACGACACATGTGTAGAAAGCGTTTATCGTTTTCTTGTAACTTTCATTTATTACAAAACGAATAATGTAAAAACTCAATAGTTAAGAGTTACTTCCTTAACAATATAAGTAAAATATAATATTGAAATACGAACTGTATCGATACAAAATAAAAAATGCAGGCCATGCATATTAATATAATTTGAAACGCATAATTGTGAGATTTCCAGAGATTCACTCTTATCCTAATGTCTTTAACTTAAAAAGTGGGATATTAAAAAATGCACTGATTTCAATTCCATACGTTTTTCTAAAATATATATTGATGCGAGTACAACATTCCCCATACGTCTGTATTTACGTGGTAAAACAAATAATACGTAAAGATTCTTGGTTTTGCATGAGCTTCCTATGAAGCAGGACGTTTATCTACAATGTTATACTATATCCTTGTGGATATAAAATAACTATTTTCCACGGCGCGTGCGCATTACAAGAGCGATGTAAGCGAGCAGTCTGAACCCGATGAACAGTAGCACCATGTTCACCACGTCCATTGTGAAGTCCTCCTGAAAATTAATAAGTTATAAATTTTAATACATACTTATATAAAATGACAATGGAAAGTCATTTTTTTTGTTAAGATAGAAAGTGTACGTGAAATGCTAATAACGGCACTTGTAACAGTAGAATAAATTGTGAATCATAAAAACCTTAATATTTATTGTTTTTTTGATTGACTTATCACTCACTTTCATTTATAAACAAGAACTATGGAATCCATACTATAATTTACCATAAGAATTTATCATATGTATCTACTAATATATTGTTTTAGTAAATGATAGAATAGGTTTTCACAAAATTTGGAGTTTCTATTATTTACTACAAAATTTTATTTATTACGAAACTCTTTTTAAAGGGTGTTTATATTCATGGACTAAAGTTCTAAAGGCTAATTTGGATAGTAATCATTTTTTTATTAAATTGAAGTAGCAAAACATCATGTAATCCATACCGGTATCACCGTCTTTACACCAAAACTTCAGAAATAGGTGTCAGTGGTATCTACCGGGTTCTACCGCCACCGCCTTTAAAATCTTAATGAAACTCCTTGCAAAGGCTGATGTTTCTTACTAGACTTCTAAAGTTATAAAGCTTAAAGTTCTATGCAAAAGGATGGAATCATTACCTCCGAAAAGCTTAGTGTCTCCAGCACGACCTGTCCCGAGGCGGGGCACGTGAAGTTCTCGCGGGTGCAGGCTATGCTCTCAACGCCGGACCACTGATTCACCAGCAACGCTTCGTTGCCGTACCGGAACCAAGACAAGTACGAGATCCAGCCCAGGTAAGGTGGCACGGACCTTTAATAAAATGTATTTTTTCAGTATTATAGCATCACTTAACACTGCTATGATACGAACGATCTCTGGCAATAAGATTTATGAGTGGTGATTATGGCAAATGGTTTTCTTACTTTAGGAGGCATACAATCTATGTACATATAATGTGTTTCTTTTTTTGTAAGTATTACGAAAATAGGAGACTTTTATTTTCGCACCTTCTTAAATTTATAACCAAGTTTTTTTTATTTAAAATGAATTGATTTACGAGTTCTCTTCGACTCAATTATCTGTATGTTTTTATTTTTTATTTTAATGAGGTTGATTAGATTAATATAATCATGATATTTGATTAAGTACCATGACACCTATCTTCTCGCCAAGTCAACTTTTTCTTCAAGCAAAATTCTGATATGCCAGTTCGATTCACTTAGAATCACCATACTTAGAATCTTACAGGGGAACAATACATGTTTATTTTACTAAAAACTTTAACGTAAAATGGTCACCACAACCAAACAAATAGTGATCTTGATTTAAAAGCACTCTCTGCCAAACGCTTAGGCATCTTTAATACTTACCCAGAGTTTAGGAAAAAGCCTCCGAACAGCATGAAAGGAATGATGATCGGAGGTCCCACGGACGCCGCCATGCTCACGCTGCTGCTGGCACATGATATCAGATAACCTGCAATACAAATTATATGTATACAAAATGCACCAATAAAACTAGAACCCATCACTGAAAACTTCAACTAAATCGAACTTGTAGTTTTGGAAAAAACTGGAAAAAACTGTCGAAACATAATCGTTCTATTACGGTACTATAAAATACTTAATAATATTGTTTAAGGATATCTAAGATATTATGAGCCATGTATACATTCTGATTCCTCTTTTATGCGTCTATACTAGATTCTCACGACTGGGAGGGACTGAAGCGCACTCCACTACGCTGCTACGTTGCAGATTATGAAATAGTTTACTAATAATGATGCACAGTTGTAAGTAAATAAATCACAATTATATATAAAAGAGAAAGGGTGACTTATCGTAGTAAATCAAACGTGAACCACGACATTGTATAAGTGAAAAAAATATTAATATACCTTGAGAAAAATGCTTGGTTGCTTGATTTATTCCTAACTTGTTTTTTTCCGACACTTTGAGAGATTTCTTAAATTGAATTTGGTTTCTATATGCCTACAGGGGCATTTACAAATTGCCATTGACAATATATTTTTTTCATACAATACCACCGGTTCGTAACATGACCTTACCTGAGAAGTTTCAGCAAGAAACTTATCGGTTTTGTCTCTTGTCATGCGAATAATTAATAAGTATTATTTACAAATTAGTATTATAATATACCTATATATTTTTGGATTAATCTATTTACTACCTTTCATTTGATACCCACATTGCTGTAATAGTAAAGAAATTCGCCCCTCCCCCCCTTTTTCCTCTGTTTCCAGCTATTTTAAAAAATTATATAGCCTATGTCACAATGCAACCTGAGACGATTCTAATGATATGTCATACATCACAATCCGTCAACCTGTTTGGGCTGTAGCGCGTGCCAAAGAATGGACATACATACAAACATACATACGCTCGAAAAACATTACCCTCCTTCTGACGCACTCGGGTAATAAATATGTTGTTACGATTACGAGTAGTATTCCAGATTCCCCGTGTCCTGCATTCAACTGACCGTTAATACATATCAGCTTACTGTAATCGAATACCGTTATTGATAGGTCAGTCCGTCAGTGTTACGTTCTTGTTGAGAAAGTCTGCTACTGGATTCTTCCCCTGAGTTTAACCAAAGCTACTTATTATAATTTAAGTCCTGATTGTAATTAACGTTTCATTATCGGCTCATCACTAACTCACAGAGTCTGAAGCTCTATGCACGAAATGTAAAGTACATAATACCACGATCAAGATTATAATGAGGGTTCACATTTTTGGATCTAGACACGTAGGTACCTCAGATCTTTTGTAGTTATCTCAGAAAATAATTATTATTTGCTTTTAGCGTAACATAGTGAGAAACCCTATAGACGCACATTATAACTTTTTTATAATTCCCTTAAGCGTAATAATATTAAATTTACTTGGCAGGCACAGTAAACTGTGGCTTAAATTCTAACTTCTCGTTTTATGACCTCCTATAATTGACGAGGATTATAGGAGGTCATAGAGAGTACTGGTGGTTAAAATCTATTTGCCAGGTGGCAGAACAAATGTAGTTCGACCGGGGAAGTACCACGGCCACACCTACTTTTAGCGTGAAGCAGTTCCTGCGTTTCGGTAGAAGGATGCGGTTGCCGGCTCACTTTTATATGAGGCGACCATCTCAGTCCTCGGGAGCAGCAACGCATCTGTGGTCGACTTCATATATGACCCTTGTTCTATATGCAGTTGCTTACAAATGTCCATGGTCAGCAGTAACCACTTACCATCAGGGTGGCTGCTTGCTCGTTTTCTACATCATATTTATAAACAAAAGTATAGGTACTTTTCTTTTGTCCCTGTAGTTTTGGGACCAGGATAGGACTACGGTATCTCCTGCTTGTCGTAAGAGGTAATGGTAAAAGGGGCTTCAGGTATTGCAGGTAGCAAGAGTGGGAGCGCGAAGCTCCCGGCTAGCGGGAAAGACATAAGTAGACATTTGTAGATATATGAAGAGTAAGTGTGGTTGCATACCGTTGTAAACACCATAGTTCTCTTCGCAGCGCCGAATACGGCCACTGAGTGATTTGGTTGGTAAAAGTCTAATTAAAAAAAAACTGAATTTAGTTCATTTTCATTATATTTAGTATTTTGTAAACCACTAGCGGTAAACATATATAGAATCAATCATACATCGTAGTACAAGATTGATCCTATATATTACGATATATATCTTAACTATGAACCTACATTGTAACTCATGTTATTATCATGCGCCGTAATAAAGGACTTTGAAGCAAGTTTCAATTTGTGGTCCTGACATTCTGGCACGCACATGATTAGTTTCGAGTTATAATTAAATGGGTTAATGTATTAAACTTGAAGGAGCTGAGGCTTCTTGCATGAAAATTACGTTAAGGTCGATACGATCAAAGTTTGTCGAACTGAAAGTATGTGTATGGTATAACCGCGTGTAATTATCCGAAGAGAAAGCGTAATATAAAGTTGTGGCTTTCAACACGTTGAGCGCTCAGTAAACTGCGGTTATACCCTGAAACTTCTGTGTATTCACTGAGCTTGCTACTCATGCGTCGAATTGATATGATTCGGTATTGTTTTCCGAAGTTCCAGAACGTTTACTTTGTAACTTAACTGTTTTTAAGATGTAATCGACGTGTTATTATGGTAATGTGGGTTTTAAATTGTATAAATAAAATAGTAAAGTAAGACTTGCTAATATTAAGGCGAAGGTTTGTGAGGATATATGCATATTTTTACTCTTTCAAAAAGTTGGAAAAAGGTTGAATTTTTTCTCAAATTTAGCACACAGATTGATTAATACATGGGATCCTCGTTACCCTGGTAAACGTGACTGAAGCGTGTAAAGCCATGGAAATTTGTTGGTTTTATATATTCACAATTCTGTGTAGTACAACATAATTTATGGCTATCCCTTGTCATGTTATTGCTCTTAATGTGAACCGCTCTATCCTCTAAATGTTATTTATGAAATCCTCCACAGGTAATAATTTAACATCTATCTGCAAACGTATATGCAGTTGTATTCTATTTTTTTGTTGTTTCTTCTCCACTATAAAAACGCAATGGGAAAGGATCGTAGATATATGTAGGTATTTTTTAAAAGACTATTGTGAACAAATTCAAGAATATACACTAAGATAAATATACATAAATTTAATAATATCTCATAAATTAATGGATATAAGTTAATTTCACGTATTTACTTCTTTCTCTTATCCTACACATTACTTCTTCATTTCATCACATCTTATTTAGTTAAGTTACGTTTCGTTACGTGTCATTTCATCTCATTGCATTATAGACTAGTCGGGCAGAGTGCACAAACTCAAACATTTGCATAGACACGCGGGTACGGGAATAATGTAAGAAGCGCTCGGAAGTGCGGCGGCCAAGTGCAGCGACAACCGCCCGTGCACGTCCCGCTGCGGCAGTTTATTCCACATTATGTCTCCGCTCCGTTTGATATTCCGTTTCGCTCCGAACAGCCCCTGTGGAATACAAATTCTACACATTCTCAAGAACAACGCTTGCCAACAGCCTCAAAAGACACTGATACATATTCCGTTTGGGAAACAATAAAACGGAAATCATAGTTCTGGCAGTACGCTCCAATAGTCCACTGAGAAACGGTTATCGGAAAAGATTTTGTATTACGATTGACATTTTATAATGTGGGATTTTCGGAAATAAAGAGGTTGACATAAAATAATAATAAAACTTAAAAGACAAAATTTCCTATATCACTCCCAATAAAGTCTTGTAACTTTAAATAAAAGCGATATTAGTTTATTTTTAAAATGGGATTATTTAAAAATGCTCAATAAAGACAGATTTACGTACAAATATAAGTGGTTAACCGGTTTGTGGTTCGACTCTGGAGGTACCACCGTCACACCTACTTCTTCCTAAAAACAGCAGTGTTATGCTCTGCAGTGTTCTGGTCCGAATCTGTGGTAAGGAAAACTTACTAATCCGTGGCGTTTCAACTTAATCCCTAATGCCGGTAATGCATCTGCTGCCAACCTCAAGTAAGAATCTGATCTTATTTGGGGTTGATAACAGACATCCACAGGCAGCAGTAACCACTTACCACCAGGTGGACTGCATTCTCGTTAGTTATTTCCATTTAATAAAAAAACGATATATAAAAATTTTATTCATTAAAATGATCGTTCCAAATTATGCACACTTTCGAACTTCTAACTTATTATTTTGGGAAACATTTTAGTAGGTCGCTTATAAATAATTAACGTAACACAAACAACTACGTCACGACTCACGGTATATTTATTACACTAGCAAAGATACCTAAAATTCGATGAAGTTCCAAAATGAAACCGTGCCATATGAATAATTAAATCATGACCCACTTCCTATCGCGGCTGAATAAAACGCCTAGTTCGGTATAATTTCCTTTAAAAATTAATTTATAAGCGAAGTTGGCGACGCAAAGAATTAATACTTTATCTTGATTCATATTGGGTACCCGAGGGCATTTTGCAAGGTTTTCCCTAAATTTTTGAGGTAATAGATGTCGGCTTGCAGGAAAAGTAAGACATAGTTTGCACATTTAAGCTCACATATAATTACCACCTATTAAAGGTATTTAAATGCCCAAATTGGGTACACTTAAAAGCATAAATAGTAATGTGTATGAAATGTTAAATCTTTCACAAAACAAGTAAATATGGTATCTATAACTGTGCTAAAAAATATCATTTTTACACGTATTTTTTTTATTTTAAGATACATTGTATATCTTTCAAAAAACAAAAATCACGCAATTACGTCTTGTTCGCAAATCAAATAACAAGATCTGAATAGCTTTAACGAAGAACTACGATCTTCCATGATAGCCTCTGTGCAAACAAAATTTTGTTGCTTTATTGTCCTTGCAAGCTCGCGCCGTAAAATAATGGCAGTATGCTCTTCAAATGACATTTATCCCATCGCTCATACGAGTATAAAAGGATCGTTCGACGCACTTCTATCACACGATCATCTCTTTGTATATAAAACGCTGGGGTAACATGATATTTTCGTAATATTTCTACCTTGAAATTCGTGTCGTACAAGAGTTTACGACCTTCCATCTATGCTGAGGGTGTTCATCAATGAATATTGACTTTGTACTGTTTTACACATGATAAGATACTAGATATATTAAGCATCTAACTTGAATATACAATAAGAAACATATTATCGTAGTACTTTTTGTGAAGTAGGTAACGCGCTAGAAGCCGATCTGATGGTAGGAGGCCTTTCATAGAATTCTGTTCTACTCCAGATGAGATAAGACTTAGTTAAGGATTATTTGAAATGATTCGGAAAATATGTCACTTCGGAAAACTTCACATCACTGTTATAAGGGAGAAATAAATGTGGTAATAGTTCTACAATCGGGTAAAAAGTAGAATAATTCCCAAACCATTATTATGCTTTTTAGGGTTCCGTACCTAAATGGTAAAAACTAAACCCTATTACTAAGAATCCGCTATCCGTCTATTCGTCTGTCCGTCTGGCCGTCTGTCCGTCTAGCCGTCTGTTTGTCACAGTGAACCGCGATAGGTAGACAGTTGAAATTTTCACATATGATTTATTTCTATCGCCGCTATGACAACAAATACTAAAAACAGAATAAAGTAAGTATTTAAGAGAAGGGTGTGGTTGCCGGCTCACTTTTATATGAGGCGAACATCTCAATCCTCGGGAGTAGCAACGCATCTGTGATAGACTTCATATAGAAAGAACCCCTGTTCTATATGAAGTTGCTTACAAAAGTCCATGGGCGGCAGTAACCACTTACCTCATACCACATACCTTATCAGGTGGGCGGCTTGCTCGTTTGTTACTTCATATTTATAAAAAATAACTTGAACGCACTTGGACGATTTTTTAATATCTCTGTGCTTTTAATAGAAATATCTACGTTTTTGCATAGAAGAGTAACAAACATCATAACATTGGCATTTATAATATAAGTGAGATAGATAGGTACGTAAGAGAGTCTATAAAAGCAGTTAGGAAAGTATAACATCTGGGTGAGCTCATCATAAGTTGGTGTAACTTTAATTATAGTTAGTAACGTACTAACTAGTTTTGGCAACTCGTTTGTACATTGGAGGCTTAATTAAACTTGTTCTAACGAGGGCTGTAAAGATACTGTTGACGCCCCAGTAGATTTTCTTTAGTAGAAGTGTTTTACGATGAAGTAATTATTATACAGTTCATGTAATAAAACTGTGCCCAACTACCTGTTTCCGCTGGATAAATTTGAGTACAATTTGGAATAAATATGAGTATTTTAAATGTATTCAGTTTGTTTTATCACCGTGCGTGTGGTTATCAAATACTTCAGCTTCAAATATATCGGTTCTGCCAGTATAGTTTTGAATGTATTCAGTTTGTTTTATTATCGTGTGATAATCAAATACTTTAGTTTCAGGTATATAGGTTCTGCCAGTATAGTTCGACCAGGTATTACCACCACATTTATTTCTAGCGTAAAGCAGTTTTTACGATTCGGTGGAAGGGTGTGGTTGCCGGTTCACTTATATTTGAAGCGACCATCTTAGTTTTCCGTAGCAGCAACGCATCTGTGATATACTTTCGAGCAGAGCCTTTATTCTATTCGAGGTTGTTCGCCGTTCATTAGATGTCCATGGGCGGCAGTAACCACGGACCATTAGGTTGACTGCATGCTCGTTTATAACTTCAATCTGATAATTAAAAAAAATGTTATCATTACTATCTAGGGTCATTAATTAAGTCGCTAATGAAGGACAAAAACATCAAAAGAAAGAAAATATGGATTAAATTGAGATTTTTAAAGATTGTTTCTTTTCTATTTTAGTACCTATCTGTGATTTATTTTAATTTATAGCTTAACATTTATTTAATCGGGTTCTCCCAAGACACATAATGTGCCCGGGTTTTGCAGGGACACTTTGTAAAAGCCCCTTCCCGGCCCCCGGACGCCATTCAAATTAGGACAAATCGGAGAATCCCGGACGAAAGCCAAGTACTGTTACACGTGGATCACAGTTAAACTTTTTACTACTTTTCGACAGGAAAACCTTCAAAAGGCTACTACGCCGTGGTACGTGCTACGATTGTTAGGCTACGCCGTGGGAGCGACATCGAATTATGTAGGATTTTTATCATTCTAAAATCCCGCCGGCGGTTGATCTGGGCGCTGCAAAGAAGACTCCAGGATCTCCAAATGAACGCAGCCAATGTCCTCTGAGTACGTTGCCCCGTTAAGCTCCACCCAGGTGAACGGATGGGCCCACCGCGCCGTCTGGTCTTCACGACGTTAGGCGAACACCGACCACACATACTGCCATCTGACCCTGGGTGGTTGGATGGCTCGAGCTCCTTCCGCCCTTAACCGACAGCCCCTTTTTAGTCGCCTCTTACAAACAAGCATTGGATACCGTAACCCTATTCTGATCCTCTAACTACAGGGACATTATAAAATAGAAGTGGTAAAGCATGCAGTCTACCTAATGGCAAGTGGTCAATGCTGGCCTTGGATATCTAAGAACCCCAGATTTGACAAATGAATAATGAATTTACCTGAGATTTTCACCGATGTATGTCTCTGAGGACTAAGTTGGAACGCATCGGTTATGTTTGTCTTTAGCATACCCTTCAAACAAAAAAAGGCAGCGCTTTAATAAGTGACATGGATGTGGCGTTCAAGAATGTAGCCAAACCAGAAAAAGTTCTTTCACCTTTCATACAATAGTTGAATAGTATTTGATTCTACAGGATTTTTATATCGCATTCGGAATCTTTTATCGATACACAAGAGGTACTCGTGTCTTTAGGGAGACGCTTTATTGTCAATATTGCAGACGGAGCGCGGTCGAGACACGCTCCGCAGAAGTCACTGAATTATCGTTTAAAAGGATTTATAACTTTGTTCCCTTTGGCCCCTCTAGATCCTAAACGAAGATACTTGTTCAAAGTGAGTAATGGATTGTTATATAAACAACGCCGGAGGATTTTAATCAGACTTGAAATTTATTCGCGAAATTACAGCAACCAATTATTTTTGATGAGTTTGAGTGCACTTAATCTGTTTGTAGAGTAAATGGATTCACGAAAACAGTATTACGCTTTTGAGCGTTGTATTTTCTTATATTTTAGTGTCTATAAAACATGACGACTTTTGATAAGTCAAATAAGATTGTGATTGTGTTTTTATTTTTGTGGCCAAATTATGTTTGTTTACATTGTGAAAAGAAATAAGAACTCACGTTGGATTTTTTTTTGTGATGGAAGAATTAACTCAACAAGATCTTTACGGTAAATAAAGTTACATAATTTCCTTTTTATTTGAACAATGGTTAAAATAAATGCCAAAATGCCACTCGTGAATATGAAAAGTAATTGATAATGTGATATATTTTGTTAAGCGTATGTTGATTAACGGTCCGTCGCTTCCGGGGTTGCGGGCAGCGATAGTGGGAGCTCGAACCGTTCAGACAGGCGACCCCGTGAAGGACCGCAGTATATGTGGTCGCATACCGCCGTACAGACCAGACGGGGCGGTGGGCCCAGCCGCTTACTTGGGGGGAGCCCGATGGGGCAACGTGCTTAGAGGAATCCGGTTGCGTTCCTTTGCAGATCCCGGAGTTCTCACCGCAGCGCCGAGGACGGCCACCGGGGGGAGGGGGGGGGGGGTTTAGTGGGGGAGAA
>DWNE01005314.1:0-14121 GCA_018249875.1 Cecropterus toxeus | reverse complement strand
CTTCTTATAATATAAAAACAATCATAATAAAGTTCATCTCTTTCTCCAAGCCAAATTTGGTAGTTTTCAACAGAACTAGGCATGTCTCTTTCCTCGCGAAGTTCTTTTACCGCTAAAACAAATTAATTTACCAAATCCTCAATTTTACCACTTCAAACTCGGACCTGTAAGCAGAAAAAGATCAATTAACAGTCCATCATTACGACCTATTACAAGCACAAAGCGAAATCAACCCTGTGTGCGCTGGAGGGAAAAAGCCGCGTGCCCCGAGGCGGGCCGATCCGGCCCATAAATAATAAATACTAGCACCGTGCGTCTGTAGATAATGGTAATTTACGATTCGCTACCATTGGCGTCAAATCTCTGGCAGCTAGATCGACGTTAGGGATTTTTGTATCCCACTGATGTTTAAGGGTTGAACGTGTTTATGAAATGCGTAATCTTGTTCAGATATGAGTTTAATAAGGGTCGTTATATAAAGTCACCGTTGGATTAACAATGGAAACGAAATAAACTCGATATCCGATAAAAAATATCGTACATCGAGTGTAAATAGCATCACTCTATAAAAATATTCTAGATGTCGTTTTACCTCCGTTAAGTAATGTAAAATAACTTAAATTGTAATAATTTTAGTAAAGCTACATAGATTTTGATAAAATAGAGCCTAAATGTTACCTTACCTACCCACTAGCTTTTTCCCGCGGCCAAATTTCAGCGTAATCCGACCAGTAGTTTCTGACTGAAAGAATAACAATACACATATGTGCATCCTCATCAACTTTCACATTTATGACATTAGTAAGATAAATCCACAAGCAAAAATTCTCCTCTAAACTTTTTTTTAATATTTGATGTACACGCAAAAAAAGTAAACATTCATTATTTTTTGAAAAATATTGCTTAATTGTATTAGTTGTTGTTAAGTTATAAGCGATAAGTATGTATGTATTTATTTGCAATTATAAAAAAAATGAAAATTCCTATCTGTAATACTATGCCTTTTAGCTCTTACCTAAATATGTATTAATTTGAGTACGGAATGTTCCCGTAAAGGTTCATCAGAGTAACCACGTACCAAATCGAACCAATCACATATTTTAAATCACAAGAACGATAGCAATGAGACATTACCAAAGTTGTATATTACGTACTCAGATCAAAAATGAAAAAGACAACGCCTCCGCAAGCGGTTCTTACTTTTCGGTCCAAGAGTGTAATTGCCCACTTATTTTCGTAGGAGGTGACCATCTTAGCTCTAGGACGTAGTGACCAACGTGACTTGGATTGCTGCATGGATTTAATTATTACACAACTCAAAGACGCTAATTTTACAGTAGAGCCAGATTAAAATACTATTATCGGTTTTGTATTCATTATTTTAATGAATAAAGGTAATATAATAAAAATTAAAAGGCTCTCTAACACCACTTATAGCACCAATTTTCGATAAAACATCATCTTAAAGTTTAAAATTATTGATGATATTTAAATTGTGCAATTATTCATGTAAGTATAAATGCACGATATGTGGACTTCATAGGCGACAATACTTAAAATCAGGCGGACTGCATTCTTGTTCATTACTTCAAACTTATCTCTTCCTCACAACAACAGATTTAAGCATTTTTGTATTCGTATGAAGTTGATGATCACGTATCATCGTATATGTTCATGCGTATGCCATACAAAATTGGCGTTTCTTTAGTGGAGTCTAAATATTTCAGTCTGAGATGACGTACAACGGCAAAGTTATCGGTGGGTACTCACGCCCGATCGCTGAAATACGAACAAACGTTGTCGCCCGACTCGTAGAACGAATAAATTACAAAGATATATTATTATTAAAATTTGGGCGCGAACTTCGCCGCATTAACTTTGGCCCGATATCGGCGGGCGGGTTGATAGAATATTGTTATAAATGTAATTGACGCTGGGTAAGGAAATACCCATGTTGTAGTAAAATAAAAATATTTGGTAAATAAGCAAAATTACAAATTTCTCAAGGGTTGATTTTGTTCTAGATTGGTAGCCTATATTTTTTATTTATCTTTATTAATAAGAAGTAGCAAACGAGCAAGCAGCCCACCTGTTGGTAAGTAGTTACTGCCGCCCATGGACATTTATAAGCAACCTCACATAGAACAGGGGTTTTATATGGTTTTATATGAAGTCAACCACACATGTGTTGCCACTCCCGAGGACTGAGATCGTCGCCTCATATTAAAGTGAGCAACCACACCCTTCCACCGGCACGGCAACCACATCCTTCCACCGAAACGCAAGAGCTGCTTCACGCTAGAAATAGGTGTGGCGGTGGTACTTCCCCGGTCGAACTACATTGGTTCTTCCACCTGGCAAAGCCCATATAAGCATGTCCTGTTAATTGTAAAAATTTAAATATATTTAGTAACAATGAAAAAAAAAATCATCATTGCCGCAGGATCGATTGAAACATAATTAAACAACGAATATTTTTCCCAACCCACTAGCGACATCTGCGAAATTAATGGGCAACAAGCGACGTGCGATGCGAAGGAACGATACCCACCGAATTAAGATAGCCATGGACTGACGGAAATCCTTCCGCTGTTAATCATCATGACACTAAATCTTGATACTTACTGCTATTGATTTTGCAATCATTGCAAAAAACACAATGTCTTCTTTTGGGTAATATTGCAGATTACAAAATAAGCAAATAATAAGTTCAAGGATTTTACTTATAAACGTCTACACGTCCGTACGTAAAGTAGCGTACTTTGCATGATTATTTATAATGTACAATTTTAAACTCCTAAATTTTAAGTTAAAATTTTATCCCTATTGTATTATTTTTGAATTCAAAACTTGGTGCTTTAAAATTATTATGAACAACGACAGTTTAATTTTTATTATTTCAACTTCATTCATTAAAAAGATGAAAACAAAAAGCATTGATAGCTTTTTACCTGGGTCTCCTGTAAGATAAGCGTTTTGTGTTCTGATATTATTTAAGCTAAGCAGCAAAATGTGTTTTTTTAAAAGTATGTGTGCTATACCTATGTATTAAAAAAATAACAACATTATTATATCAGATCGATATAGTTATGCCATCTATTAATGAATTTGAAAACAACATGCTATGGTCATCGTGTGGTCAATGAACATATAAGTGCTTCCATCTACCTCATTTAACTGGAACTTTTAAATGGAGTATGTTACGATTGTCGATCATCGAGTTATAAGGAAATCAATAAACAATATGGAGGTTCTATTATAATTAAAGACAATGTTTGTATTACTGTTTGTAATAGTTAAAATATTAATCTTGTGACTAAACATCTTAATTAACAGACAGTTCAAATATGGTATATGACCATACTAGTGGTGACATCTATGAATATACCTTGGAACTTTTACGATGCGATCGATCGAAGTAGAAGTTTCAACTTTATGTCTACAAATTTTCGAAAATAAACGAAAGCGTTTGAAAGTTAACTCTAAAAAATTAAAATCGCTCGAAAGTTATTTTGTAAATAACATACACTTTCAAGAGAAATATTTGCACCAGAGGCACCAGTTGTTAAGAGTTGTCGCTAGATGGCATTGCCCGGCTAAGTGGCGCCATTTTGCGTACTTAGGGTAGCGCTGACCGCGTTATTTATCGCGCCATTACCGCTCATGCCCTTAAATCATCGCGTGACGTCGCCCTTGCTTGTACGTGGCTTAATGAATGGGACGCCCGCTAAAACTTCTTTTTTCTTTATGAAATTGTTCAGAGAGCACTTAGCAGGAAAATCTATTAGACGGCGCGAGTAAAAATGAAGTGTGTTTCGTTTGTTCTACGCGCCGCGAGTTGATAATATTTTAGCTTGTAATTTTCGGGTGACACTTTTTATGTGTATTTACGCGTTGTGTAAGTGGAGAACGAACTCATAATTTATGTCAACGATTAATTACGTGCTCACATCTTCTTCCTTGATATATGATATAAAGAATTTTTAATTTAGACGCCTAGCTAGAAGATGCAGTGTGTGTTACATGAATTTTAGTCAACTTATGTACCGAATAGTAACAAAGTTAATAAATATGTTAGATGATTCTTTGTTCTGTAATGTAATGTGGTAACAAAATACGTACTAACGTATCTGTACTATAGACCTATAGGCAGAGCCACAATCAATACAAATTGATTACTGATTATAGTGCCTACAAATGCCCATGAGCGGCAGTGACCTATACCATTAGGTGGGCTGCTTGCTCGTTTGCTATTTCATATTAATAAAAAGAAATAAAAGATATTGCCGCCCACGGCAGAAGTGTTTACTTACCTTGCTTACCATACCCTTAAATCCAGAACACAGCAGCGCATAACAATGCTAAAATTAGACAGAAGTAGATATAGCGTTGGTGCTTCCGAAGGTCGATCACAAAGACTTCTACCACCTTTAGTAACAGTGACGCCGTCAAAAGTATCAACGTTTCTACCTTTAATTTACGTATATATAAAAAGCAATTCCGACTCACTGACTTATACCTATATCAATGCACCGCTGAAACTACTGTATTTAGAACCTTGAAATTTGGTACATCAGTTCCTTTTATGGTGTAAGTGAGAGATAAGAAAGGGATTTTAGAAATTCAACCCCCAAGGGAGTTAAAAGTTTGTATGAAAGTCCGCTAATTTTGTAGCAATCTCTATGAAACTTATTATCTGGCTTTATGGGTAGAAGCAATGAATTAGGTATTTCACCATTTTCTGATAATCAACCCCTAAGAATATAAAATAGAGTTAGAAATTTAACATAGGTACACCGTTTTTCTAATGTCGAACTAAGTCGGCATGGGTCTTCTAGTTTACGTATATGTATATGTAGTTAAGACTGACCTACAAAGGCAACTGCTTCCTTACCAAACTTTATAACCCTTAAGATCCATTCAAATGGCACAATCATAACTTATGCAATAAATGCGTTATCAGGTAAGGTTCGAACGATTGGTTTATTATCTAGCCTCCGATCTTGTTAGCTGATGGTTGGGACATGGGCATATTGTAGTTTAATTGAGTTTTGGACTCGGATACGATTGTAATGCTCTAGTTTTCGTACAATCGTACTAGAGTATAGTCAAAGTTGTTTCCGAATAAATGAAAAATAATCAACTTAAAATAGTAGTATAGTAAATATTCTACTTATAATACTTATTTTTGTAGATGAAATGAAAGTTATCAATATAAACAAAATTAGTAGTTTGAAATTCAAACTATTCCTATTGATCGAAAATATAAATTGGACTTCTTATAAAAAATACTAGGATTGTTAGTTATGAATGCTGTTAACTTACAGATACAAATTACGCAAGTACCGTTAATTAGCACGATAGTTCAAGAGAAAACGTCTTCAAAAACAATTTGGATGATAAGATAATATAAATTCAGAATTTCGTTACGAGTCTAGGCGTTTTATCAGAATTAGGATTCGTCCGTATCTTTATGACATTAATGCAAAAAATCTTATACCAAAATGAGTGTTGAAATAGAATTAAAAACGTTAAATCTGAACCCAAAGTTACAGATAGCAGTACAAACCTTTGGAAAATAGAAGCAAAATTAAATTAAACAAGATGGGCTGGTATATCACAAAATCATAAGGGCACAATAACTCCAAATGATATACGTATAAAATGTGACAGACGCAAAAACGCCAACAGGGCGCATACATTACGGACATTATCGTCTTTTGCCCAACAAAAGGTTGAAAAGTCGCGCTCTGCACGTATCGCGTTATCGTCGGTCTGTTCAAACCCTTACGGTAGAGGGAGAATTACGGGAGGATGCAATTTATAAGAGAGCAGCGCGTAACAGAACGCAAGTAAATATAGCGGATTGTAAGCGAAGAATAACAGTGCTAACAGTTAAAGTTTGAAAAAGCCGTTACTTATTTACTAAAAGTTTGTTGGTATATATTCAGTTGAATATTTATAGTAGGTGTTCATGTCGAACAAGTCTCTGTGAATATTGATGCAGAGGGATATTCTATATTGTTATACAATGAAATACGGTATTATTCAAGAAGACTTTCGAAATTCGTATTCATATTCAAAAAGTTATTAACAGAGCAGCTAACATATAAATAAAACCGACACTTTTATATGTGAACTGTAAAAAAATTATCTGTTTGTAGTTGTTTTTTGTATAGGTCTTGACTAATAGGTAAACATTCTGACATTTTAGTACTCTGCGAGTTCTAACTCACCAAAAATGTCGACGATTCTCATTTCAAAAACGCCGTCGTTTGAGTCTTTCACCAAACATTTACTTTCGAGGGAGAATTATCTGGAGTCGTTCAAATGATTTATGTACACAATTATTGGGTTACAGGTACGGTGTTTTGCGATTCGATCCGATAGAACTTGAGACAATGAGGTTTAATTTAATGGTGTTTTGAAGGCTCCTGCCCGTGTGTGCGATTGAACAAGATCTAAAATAAATGGCTTCCGAAATTATCGCCGTTATCGAAAACCATTTTGATTGGTAGTTGGTGAATCCTTGTACGATAACTAATGTCTACGCGGTTTAGCTTTTGACGATCTAGGATCTACATTGACGAATATGATCAAAAAGTTACTAAGCATTCTTAACCAAAAGCCTTCGTAGGTACTACGTAGTCTAGCACGGTGAGCGCTAATGCTCACCGGGAAAGAGCCAAAAGAGGCATCGCGCTTGGAGGACTCCGGTTGCGTTCCGTTGGAGATCCCGGAGTCCTCCACACAGCACTGAGGACGGCTACCGGAGGGGCTTTAGTGCGGTGAAAATCCCACATAACCCGGCGTCGCTCCCACGGCGTCGGGTACCTTTTAAAGGTTTTCCTCATGAGAGAAAAAAATACTACGTAGTCTAATAACAGCACTGGCAAGTTGTTCTGGTCTGAAGGTAAGGTAAGGGAGAAATACACAAAAGTTGTAGGACCCGTAGTGGTCCAAGTCCCAAGGCACCACCGCCTATTACTGCCTAATAATAGCAGTGTTAGGCGCTCATCCGAGGCGTTCCAACTTGGTCCTCAAGGTAAGCAACGTGCCTGTAGCCTACCTCAGACTCTGATCTTAATCTGGTGTTCATAACAGTCCTTGGGTGTTAGTGACCACGTACCAGCTGGACTGTTTGCTCGATTGTTATCTATAAAAAAGTGTAACATAGTGGATACTCAATATTTAAAATTATTTCATAACCTTGGGTTTCAAAAATATATTTTCGTGCTAAACATGATAATGTTCGACATAATGTAGATTAAAAGTCTATTTCTACAGGCAGAATTTCCATCCGTTTGTTAGTAACCAAAAACTCTCTAAGCATTAGCACAAACACTTCAACTTCATCAATATCTCAAAATTAAAAATGAAACCATATAACTTACTGACTCGAAATGAATTAATCGCATTAAATCTCCGCCGCTAGCCATATCTCATGAAATAACCGCAGAGATCAATAAATGCACTTCTCTTTCAAAAACCTCCATCACTGTAATGAGCTCGTAACTCATTTGTCGGCGTTTAAAGTTGCATAATGGCACTCATATAGTTAAAGGCTTACAATTCAGTCAGGGGGTTCGAATCTCACGTGTTTCTAATGTTAGGATTTCCTTTCTTTTTGTCATGAAGAGGAAACCTTCAAAAAGTATCCGACGTCGTTCGAGCAACGCTGGGTTATGTGGGGTTTTTACCGTACTAAAACCCTCCCGGTGGCCGTCCTTAGCGCTGTGTGGACTCCGGGATCTCCAACGGAACACAACCGGAGCCCTCAGAGCGCGATGTCCCCTGTTAGGATTTCCTATGTACATATTGAGTTATCTAACTTACTAAATATAAGTATTAACTTTAATTTAACTTGATGAATATAATCAAGTGTTCTGTCCAAAAAAAAATTCGTCCTCTCGCTTCAGGTGTCCCGGGTTTAAAGCCCAGCCATGTCTAGTTTATAACCAAAAATGGCGGTGATACCTCTCCGGTCGAACTACACCGGTTCTACTACCTAGTAAAGAAACAAAACTTATAGTTCTATAATAAGAAGGTCTCTCGAAGCTACTAAGACCAATCTGCACTTGTCCAGTGTAGTCAGACTAAATATTCTTTCTGATAGTCGTGTGCCAAATAGTTTGTCAAAAATAAGTTGAAAAGAAGGCATACCGATGCATTTCAGTTGCAAATTCCCGAGAGAATCGGAATATTTCACACCTCAGTATCTATCACTGTCCCGATTTCGCTCCCACAAGCATAGCAATTTTGACGTATCATTGATCTATCCAGCCGGGATCATCTCAACACCTAGCTTCTGTCCCTCTTGGGACGTCAACGAAAACTATCACGACCTTCCGTTAAAGAAAATACTGCATTATTACTTAAAACGATATTCATTGCTGTTTTTGTTTGCGCATACCATTGAAGAATCGAATCAAGATGGCAATGGAATGCGAAAATCACGGTTTTACACGTCAATGATAACCTGGAGTTCTGTTTGTTATCCTGTGAATTTAAAAAGTCCTAAGTGACTTACACCTTATATGTGAAATGAACTCCAATGTTTTTTCGCAACGTTTCCTTTTGATCATCGCCAAATGTGATTAGGTTATGTTAAGAGAGATTGTGTAGGAAAGCGAGTAGATAGTTTGAGAGACAAGTTCTATCAAGCGGTGACAACTACATATTGTCGTGTATTTTATACGGAAGGTAACACCACTGTTTAGAATAGTCTATGAAATTGTATTGGAGATCAGCTGAACGAATCTTGGAGCGATGTTTGGCAAATGTTAGCTATTCATCGTATGTTAAGCAACTTGACTTCAAGATTGCCTTTTGATAAATCTGCTATTACATTACACTGTTTCGAAAACCTATTCAGGTACTTATTTGTGCTTATAATTTGCAAATGCTATTTTCATAAATACATTTCAAATAAATGAGAGCTAAAAGAGTGAACCATTATAAATGTTAATCAATCTACTTTTTGATTTCTCAATTTGATACAAAGTTAGAAAAAAAAAAAACAATAAATTTTACCCCACCTAAATAACCTCGATCAAAATGTGAACAATAATTAAAAATCAACCGAAACACGTCTTTCCCAATCATAAATAACTTTCATTACTAAATTTCAAACCCTAAAAATATGAAGTTGATTAGTGATCCGAGTTGGGATTCGAAAAATAATCATCAAACAGTCATCTTTACTTTTGATTTATTCAGAACATAGAAACAACAATGACAGAAAAGGGACCGAGCAGATGATACTCAATTACCGGCCAAGTGCGAGTAGAACTCGCGCACGAAGAGGTTCCGTGCGCGAGTTCTAGTCGCCTATCAAAAACGTCAAAAACACGTTTATTGTACGGGAGCCTCTCTCAAATATTTATTCTATTATGTTTTTATAGTGCTTGTTGATATAGTGGCAGCAGAAATATACCATCTGTGTTCAAAAAATTTCAACTAGCTATCACGGTTCATGACATACAGTCTGCTGATAGACAGGTAGACGTAGACGGAACGACGGACAGACGGACAGACGGAAGGACGAACAGATGGACAGACGGACAGCGGAGTCATAGAAATAAGGTGCCATTTTAACCTTTTGGGTAGAGAACCCTAAAAAACGATATTAATGAAAAACTGGCTATAAATACATCGTTATCAGATTGGGCGGGAGCTTAACGTTTTAATATATAACTCGTTCGAGATGCCTTTTTCAAATTAATAATAATACGAAATAAATCAATAAAAGAATGGAAACGTTTCAGAACTGGCCCCGCTTGAATGATTTGTTGTAAGGCGAGCGTTCGGTGCCGTCTGTTCGATATTTCTGAGACTGTAGGACTTCTTGATACTTGAAGAAATTTAAAAATAACAATGAAATTATTAAACAATATTTTCCCTCAGTCAAAGTTGCATTTTCTTTATACAATACACTGTTTTGCGTCATTTAGAAATTGGATTACAAATAGAATAAGATTTTTAACTTAATTCTTTAAATTAGAAAGTCTTCTGTAATGGAGCTTAGACCAGACTCAAGTAAAGTCTTTTTTTCAATTGGCAATGTTTACAAGTTGGTCAGAAACTTTATCGACTCCAGTTATCACTAAATGCAGACACATCGAAGCGAAATTTACCCAAAGCGTATCATTCGAAATATATCTGGAAATATATCTGGAAATAAGCCCTACATTTATACGTTAACACTACACTTGACATTAACTCAATGAATAAATGAAAAAATCTGAATGTCTAATAAATCATTAGCAAGTTTTAGCCATAGTAGGTATCAAGTCGTATCAATAGTAGTACATCAAACGCTAGAATTATGACAGTTGATCAACTCTAGTCACCGCTAAATACCGTCATTGCCGTCCTGTCAATTCATATTATAAATTTAGTAAAATGTAACTATAGAATGAAGTAGCATCGGTCGGGATATATCAAAAGCTAGTCCTCTATCAATTGATATCGACCCGAGTCAACTCTAAACGCCGTCCCATTAACTCAAATTATAAATTTAGCAAAGTTTAGCAAAAGTATCAAGTCGTATCGGTTGTTGTACATCAAAAGCTAGTCCTATATCAGTTGATATCGACTCGAGTCGACTCTAGATGCCGTCCCACCTCCAATAAAGTGCGCCCATCAATTCAGGCGTTGCGAAGAGGTTTCTCTTACCTCGGGCCACGGATGACGGATGGGTAGGTGGCCATTGGACGAACAAAAGTTATTTGTAATTAATAATTTGTATCGAATTTATATTAAGGTGGAAACGGTGGGAATGTTTTTTGTTTTGAAGCAATTAAACTTAAGATAACTATACCAATTAAACTGGGAATCGAGAAAACGTTTACAAGTTTCTCAAAAATTATTTATTGTAAGGAAATGTATGTTTATATACACTTATATGTGCGTGTATACTTGGATTTAGTGCATACTAAAAACACGGTAAAAAAAGTGTTAAATATTTTTTGATTTTTTTTTCAATCTTAGGGTGTTTAATGACCGACCGAAAAATATCCTATAATAATATATCCTATGACAAATGTATATGTACATATATTGTATAGGTATACCTAGGTAAAATAAGATGTCTTACAAATTCCCTGATGCGAATTTGATTGGCAGAATTCCGGAGCAGTCATCAGCATAGGAATTGTATAAATCAAAAGGGGTGTGCACAACAGCCCATCAGAATTCAAACGGCCGATTCCCGTATGTCACAGCAAGCTGACGCTTACCTGAAATCCAGCCCCGGACAAAACCCGTGTCGGAATTCGGGTAAACTTTCTACATTTGCATTTGTTATCGATTTGTATATGTATGTATAAAAGGGTAATATAATTAGAGCCCTCCTAGTACATTTCGGGCTCTCAAACTTATTATAAAATAACCTGTACCTAATCTGAATTGTTATTTTGATGTTTCTCTCATCTGGGATGAATTAATACAACGCTGATTTAGTCTGGGACGTAATTCCAGGAATATTAACTATAAGATTTATTTAAACACTTATATATATAATTCGAGAAGAATTAAAAACATTCATCTTTGTATCAACCTAATGAATATAGTTTTCGACTCTGCTACTAGATGTCGCTACGTGCTTCGATCGATACATTAGTACATTCCAAATATTTATTTGAAGTTATTAATATAGGTATTTTATGAAACAATATTTATCAATTTTCTTTAAAACATTGTGGAAAATAATCTAATTCATAAAAGCAATCTTATTTTATCAAATTCACGTTCTATTTTGTTTATTATTGCAGTTCGTCGAACAGACATTATAGTTCAAACGTACTTATTCTAACGAGTGGAAATAACACAGTAAATTAAAAATAACTAAGATTTTGCACCTGATTACGGCCAATTTAGTCCAAGGTATCTTTAATCAAGCCTCATCCATCCAATTACGGACGCGTATTACAAACGCTTCAAATTTTTCCTAGCACTATAGGATACCTAGGGCGTATATCGAATATCTAGTACAGATCGGATGCCCATCGGGATCTACAATCAAAGATACGATCTGGAGGGTGTAGAATGCGCCTGCGCACGACTCGCCCGACTAATGATAATGCCAACCCGACAATTAAGAACCATTGGTACTGGGCCGCACCCGTCAATGTTGATTTGTGATTGATACTATGTATACCGCTTTATTACCACCAACCAGAACTCGAGCCTCCATCAAAGGCACTTAAGTCGAGTTTTCAATATTTCACGAATCGGATTTTGAGTTATATGCACGTTCTTGAGTTGTGTTTTTTGTTACGTGCTGTCTTTCTTTATAGCTTTGTTCATGTATTTTAAGTCTTAATACTGTTGAGATAAAATGTGTTTTTGGGCTTTTGGATTCATGAGGTACTGTATTGGCCAGAGGTAGATCAAAAAGGTTTAGTACCTAGTTGATTTATAAGGTATTGGTCACACCTCAATCGAGTAATAGAAGCGGATGAAACAGCGAAAATAAAATTAATGCATTCGTTTGACAGATATTTTAGTTGTACGACTATAGCAAATATAGCCAATTAGCCATATGCCAGACATTTGCAAATGTTTTTATTTCAATTCGCGAAACCCTTAAAATGTTCCGCTTATATATGGATTTTGAGTTACTTTAACCTTACAGATCCACTGCTGGACATAGGACATAGGTTTTTTGTCAATAGTGACGGCGTTTAGCACGAGTTTTGGTGGGTGTTAATGATACACAGGAAGCTTCTGCCCATATCCAGGCTTTTGTCCCTTAATCGCCTCCCACATCAACAAGGAAGAAGTGGTTCTATTCGGGACCGACCCACGCAGCAAGTAATATTAAATATATTTTATGGATAGTTTGCAACTTTATCAAATGACAAACGAGTATTTTTTTAATAAACGTAACATTTTTCAAAATATTAAAAAAAACCAACTGATTGTTTGTCTTCAATTTTTTACAAGTTAAGGTCAAAATAGTATAAATGTATTATAATGTATTTATTTTTGAAATCATCTATTTACTAACTCTTATTTAATATATATATTGTAATGATAGTATTAAAAAAAACCCTTCTCCTTTTTTGCTATTTAAAGGCGCAATTTTTAAATATATAGCCTATCACAATTCGTCAAACCGTTTGAGCTGCAGCATGTGTCAAAGAACATACAAGTGACATACATACAAACAAACATAATATACGCTCGAAACATTGCCTTTCTTTTTAACAATTTACAGACAATATCGCATGCCTCTTGATAGTGAGACATAAAAAGTTATTTATGTATGTAAGTTATTTATGTATATTATGATATTCTTTCTACTTACATTTTAAACCTTACGTCCTAAGTAGTGGTGTGGAATTACTTAAGCACATGTATTGTGATTTGGTATGTTATTGTAGTAAATTACGGTTTAGGGATTCTTGAAAGGATATTATTGTGTGTGTTATGTAGAGTCGAATGTGTCAGTGTAAGTAATGTTATGTCATATTGTTATTGTCAATCCAAGATATTATATATGAAGTTAGTTATCTCTTTATTTTATTTTCAATTTTTTCTTATAATAACAAAAGCTTTTATTTCCAGCTGTATACATAGTACATCAAGTGCTATTTTTCGCTATTTTTAACCAACTTCCAAAAAGGAGGAGGTACTCAATTCGTCTGTTTTTTTTTCTTTTTTTTTATAGTTGATACATCATAAGTTGTGGTTCGAGTGGACCGATTTTTTTTATTCGAAAGGTGTTGTTTTCAGTTGGGTCCCATTTTAATTTGGTTCAGTTTTGACAAGGGCATCCATGAGAAAAACGTATTAGTCTTAAATTTGCATAAAGGACGTGCTCGACAAATGGACAAATAACTCAGCTTCTACTGATCCGATTCTCATGAAATTCGGAATGAACATTAAGTATGAAGGATGGAATATTATGATGAAAAATTTAATCTTCTACTTCTCAGCCCTGATGATGCATACATACACAGTACATAGTACATAGTTCTGAAGTCGGCGCTCATATTATACTTGTAGAACATAGATTCGTCGTTGTAATCGAACAAAGTAGGTTGAGCGCCGACTTCGGGACTATGTACTATGTACTGTGTATGTAAGAAACCAACATATATTTAAATTATTTTT
>DWNE01005313.1:0-14122 GCA_018249875.1 Cecropterus toxeus | reverse complement strand
ATCATTATGACACATTACATATTTTTTTCTATGATTGAGGGTATAGAATTCCTTTATTTCTCACAAGAAAGAATTAATACATAATTCACTTATATGAGAATTTACAATATTTAATATGATAGTATTAAGCCGGTGTCGTGTTGCTAACAAATTGTAATTGATTAATTTTATTCTATGAATGAATAGCAAACGATCGTAAATGCATTGCTACACCCGAGGAATAAGATGGTCGCCTCATATATAAATTAATCACTTCCACCGATCGCACGAATTGCTTTACACTAGAATTAGGTTTTGTCAGTTCTTTTTATGTTTGTACATTTAATTCTTTTGTAAGCTCTGTTTAGTGTACTCTAGAACAGCGGTTGTCAACTCGCGAAACGCGATTCTCTCCTTGCGACCCAAAGACGCCTAGGCTAACTTGTTTGTTGTTTTGTTGACGTCGACATACATTTTATGTATGTTTATCCTTAACACCGTTTTTGAGAATAATTGCACTCAAGAGTAGTCAAAAGTAAGGATGAACAATCTTAAAGAAGAAATCATAGATAGTACACACTACTTAGTAGACATTCGCGAGTAGAACATAACAAAAAAGCGTAGCGTGCATGAGACGATTATGATAAAACGGTGAGTAAAAGCATTATAACATTATAATACCTGATGTGGCGAGGATGGTTCACTGCCTTGCGAGCTCACGGCGGCAGCTTCGTCATCACCACGCGATTCCTCCCACTCTCGCGTCTCACTGCCTTCAGTTCCTTATAAATTTAAACATAAAATATAATATAGAATAAGTAAATTTCATCCTATATGTAATTATTGAATTCAAAGTTCAGATAAAAACAAAATTGCACTGCTGTATGGTAGATCGTGTGCGTTTGGGCAGTGCAGAGCCGAGGCAAGTTTTTAAGATGGCGCGAGATTTAATTACAGTGCCCCCTTGTCTTGAGCTTCCTTAAATTTACGTTGGCCACAAAAAATACTTACGTAATTTGTGGTGGCCAGGTGGTAAAACCAATGTAGTTCGACCGGGGAAGTACCACCGCAACACCTATTTCTAGCGTGAAGCAGTTCTTGCGTTTCGATGGAAGGGTGTGGTTGCCGGCTCACTTTTATATCAGGCGACCATCTCAGTCCTCGGGAGTAGCAACGCATCTGTGAAAAACTTCATATAGAACCCCTGTTCTATGTGAAGTTGCTTACAAATGTCCATGGGCGGCAGTAACCACTTACCATCAGGTGGGCTGCTTGCTCGTTTGCTACTTCATATTTATTAAAAAAAAAGAATTTTGCCACCCTTAAACACTTGCTAAAGGCGCCCTATAGTGCGTGCGTACATCTGTACGCGTTCTAAAGTGTGAGTGTGCGTGCGCACGTGTGTGTGTGTACGTGTGAAAACACGCATGTTTGTTCGTATGTATATATTTATCCATGTTTATGTTTACGTACTGGAGTCGCGCGAGTGTGAGTGCGCGTGCGGCGGCGGCAGCGCGGCGGCGAGGTCGGCGTGCGTGTCGTGGTGCGAGGCGGCGCCGCCCGCCTCCGCGAACGTGAAGCGCGCGCCCGCGCCCGCCTCCGCGCTCGCGCCGCCGCCCGCGCCCAGTGGGGACACCACAGCTTCGCCGAAACTGTACCAAACAATCATCATCTGTTTGTAATATGGGGTTAGGGGTAGTCAACATTTTCAAGAAATCGATTTCTTTTTTACTGCATTTTCTAAAACTGTTATATCTTAAAAATATTAACAGAATAATTGAAGTTTATCAGACAAATACCTTTGGAGTTATTCGACAATTAACAACGCTCTCGGGCTCTCCAGAATACTCGAGAGCATTTAACTATCAGCAGCTGCAAGCAACTGATTTCTCAGGTTCAATTGTATTGAAGTTGGTAAAGCCATTTGTGGTTCAACTCCGAAAGCACCACTGCTACACCCTTTTTTGTCTAATAATAGCAGTGTAAAATGCGCTGCTGTGTTGTAGGCGTTCTAACTTAGTCCCCGTAGTAGCAACGCATCTGGGTCCCAACTTAGAGTATTGATTATGTGGGATAAGTGTGCACTATCTTGATACTCTTGACTATTTGCTACGCGTCATAAGTACCCTTTTTGTGGAACTGTGAGGCTTGAAATATAGTTACAGAATGTTTATATAGCTTCAGCTCAACATATGCCATACAGTAAGCAACAACATATATGATACATGCATACAAACATGAGCAACTATATCGTGTTTTCCTAATCTTCACTATTTGCTACTCATCGTAAGTTATTACGCATTTTTTTAGAATTTGTGGCGGTTCTGCATATAATATACCGGATTTATATAAGTTCAGCTCCATATTTTATAAGACAGCGTAGCATTTTTTTTAAGAACATGGGCATATATTGCTGTAGAAGCCAATTCGCGTTTTCTGATCCCATTATATTCATGTATTATACAATTTTGAATTTTATAATATGTAATCTACAAGAAAGTATCTGTTTAATGTTGAAGAACTGATCCATACCCGTCATTCCGCCGTGGCACATACAAGGTAGGTGTGGATGGCACAATGCTGTCATCGCCATCGTCTCCGCCGTTACCTCCTAGAGATAAGGTACCGCTAGCTAGAAATAAAAGACATTAAATTATTTTAATAAAAACCAAATACTTCATTACAATCAAATCGTTTTAGAAAGCATCGCTTGGTAAAAGCGAAGGTATAGGCTGAATAGCGCCTACAACTAGGGGCAAAAGAGGGGGGGAGGACTTATTACTTATTCTCGCGACTGTATGGGTATCAAATGAAAGCTTGTAAAAAGCAAAATTCTAGAAATATATATATTCATTATAGTACTTGTCTATTTTATCGACAACTCATATAAAGCGTTAGATTATATAAATAATTATGAACATAAAAATCGTTTTATGCAGTCGGTTTTTTTTTTTTCTATTTTAGATAATAATATTAGTCTTAGATAGATTCTGCATTATCCCATCCCAAGTTGGTGAGATATAGTGGAATATGTCTGGACTCACCTACTAATGGCATGTGAGATTTAAAATTAGAAGTAAAACATGTATATACAACAAATTACCATTTTGTAAAACATATTTTTATTAAATAAAAAATACGTTAAATTATGTGATACGAAGCCTACTCCTTCTCCATCCAAGATTAGATTTGATGAACTTCGAACCTCAAAATGCGTCACGTAATTAAAGTAGGTTCCCTTACGTTCAGTGCCGCTGCTGATGGCCTCGATCTGCTGGTGCGGCGCGGGCTCGGGCGGGGCCGCCGCCGCGCCCGCCGCCGCCGCGCCGCCCGCCTCCGGGGACTGCGCCGGCGACTCCTGTACACATACACTTTTAGTACACCTCCCCCCCACAAGCAGCTCTAAAAGGATGGTGTGGTGAAACTCTTTGTGTTTAGAATGCGGAAGCATCACCGCTACATTTATTTCTGATTAATAACATTAATAGTGCTATGCGTTGCTGTGTTCTGGACTAAAGGAAGTAAGGAAGATATCCCAGGCGTTCCAACTTAGTCTTCAAGAGTAGCAAGGCATCTGAGAACGACCTAAGGCAAGATTGATCTTATCTGGGATTGGTTAAAACAACCATGGGCGGCGGTAGCCACTTGCCATAAGATTGACTGCAAACTCGTTTGCGATTTACATAATTATTAAAAATGAATACGTATCTAAATACCTATACATAGTAAAGGTATGTTATAAGCGAATTCGCCCTATTTTTCTTATTACACAAAGTTGTACTCTGATAGTTCAATTATATTAAATCATTTGTGACATAGATACGATATATTAGCAATAATAAATATTAAACAGAGATAAATATTAACGTATGTTAGTTATTTATTAGTCACAGTTACAAATAATGAAATGTTATAAAAACCGTACATGAAACCGAAAATTATATTTAAGTACAATTTTAGATATTTAATAGAAGAGAAGAATACATATATGTATAAACGACAAGAAAACTTAATATTGCTTTTTAATATTTCTTAATTTAAACATATGCACCTCTAAACAAGAATACAGGAGCGCTTTCTATATATCCAGACACCATTCTTTTCAGTTATAACAATGTAACCTTCAAAAACCAGCGTCATGCTTAGTGTGTTAAGTGTTAGTGAAGCATAATAAAACTTACTTGACGTACAGCACTTTCAGCGTCATCTCCTTCCACCTCCTCCTCTTCCACGCCACCTTCAACTTCTTGCTCCTCCTCCATGTCTTCATCGTCTTCTTCACCTTCCTTCATTTGAACAATAATATGGCTAAATATCGCTAAGATATCATATTAAAAACGTGATAGTAGGATGATTGTTTGAGATTCAGACTCTGAATGTATTTATAGTTCGAGCAAAGTAACATATTTTCCATATCTCAATATGTCAAATTAGAAATATCTATCAAGTGCTTTTGATGCTCGAAGAAACCTCAATGCCAGAGTTCTAAAAGTCTAGCAATACTGTACTTGGCCAGCATGGTGGACTTTGAACTTAGCCCTTTTCACTTTGAAAGACAATGGGATAATAAAGGGTGGGAAACAAAAAAAAATTGCTTTACCTTCTAAGTTGATTTAAGGTACTGCATCTATAGAACTGTATTTACCCCTTGATAAAATTATCATAGATAACTTGTTTAAGTAAAATTCCAAGATTTATATTTTGACTAACAGATACACATAGTAATTATTAATCAGATCTCAAACTATCACAAACAGTATGGTTTGTGTTGAATCTTCAGTATAACTAAAAGTGTAACAAAAGTATGAATCGACTTACCCGATACATGGTGCCAGAACAGCGCTCGTCGTCTTCCTCAGAGTCGACCACGATGACGCCTTCGTCGTCTTGGTCGCAACGTGATGATGTTGGCACCTGGTACTCCACCTCCACTGATCTCTCGAAGCCCTGCTTTAATGATATAAGCTATAGTGCCTATGGTTTTGCTAACTGTGTTGTTATTCATATATATCTTGAATCGGTATTGTTAATATTTTATCGAAGTATTCATATGAAGTAATCGGAAAAGGTTGCCTGCTCTCTTCTATGTGAGGCGACAATCTTAGTCATCGGGAGCACCCACGCATCTGTGATCGACTTCAGGTAGAACGCCTGTTAAACGAAGTTGCTTACTGATGTTTATGAAGGGGCATTAACCTCTTACCATTAGATGGATTTCATGCTCGTTTGCTGTTACAATCTGATAAAAAAAAATTAGATCTTGTTGTTTTGTCGATTGTAGTTTTGAAAAACATGTACCTGCACACGAGTCCTCTTTGCTGTGACCGGTCGCGGTTGCAGGCGACGTTTGTTCGGGCGAGATTCAGGCGGCGCGTGAGACGTGCTCACTCCGGGCGCGGTGTGCGACGTGCTCACTCCGGGCGCCGCGTTAGATGTGCTCACTCCTGGCGCTACGTTAGATGTGCTCACTCCGGGCGCGGCGTGCGAGGTGCTCACCCCCGGTGCGGCGTTCGACGTGCTCACCCCGGGCGCCGCGTGCGACGTGCTTACCCCGGGTGTGGTATGTGACGTGCTCACGCCACTCGACGCTTGCACGATTGCCGCTGAAGCTGATGTTGGAGCAGAGCTTACTGAGCCTGCATTTACATAAATAACTGTTTTATTTTGAATCGGTGATCGATATATTATAATATACTATTAATCGATATAATACATATAATTTTAGTTCAATTTGGTTCTAACTTTATTGATCTCACTTTTAGAATATTTATCGATACTTGATATTCTTTATAATTATTTTTATCTTCTGGTGAACTTAACGAGTTGCTGAGCACTAGCCATTTATTTCAACTGGTGATTCCAGTATTTGCTATTACATCGATACTTAAACACTTCGGAAAACGCGCGTTTTATCGACTGCATTAATACTACGTTTTTTGGTTTCAGACACAATAAGCCTCCAAAAGCAGCGGGGACATTCCACCTCCCTAAAAGCAAAGTTAAATCTACCATGCTAGAAATAGTTCAGTCAGCTGAGACTTGTATAGACGATAATTAAATGTGAAAAGTGTGAGTATACGAACACTGGCTGGTAGCGGAAATGGGTTGTGCGGGCGCAGTGGGCGGCGCGGGGCTGGGCGCGGCGGGCGCGCCGATCGGCTGCTCGATGCGCGGTATCACCATCGCCACCGCCTGCAGACAGGACGTACGATCTCAATAAAATAGTTATTCAAGTGTAAATGAATATTGGTCGCCAATATATTTGATAAGAATTATGTGGCAAAATATAAAACCAGCATAATAGGTTAGGTTTACTTAAAAAAAATAAATAAAAAAAATGTAAAAGTAATCCATTAATTATATCTGAAATGAAATCTTTATTTTGCAGAGGGAATCTCCACCACGGTAGGTAGACAATAGTTGACGGTAAAAAAATAGTTTATGGTGACGGAACAAACCACTATCTATAAATGTAGCTCATTTGGTACAACAACGACGTAAATGTACTAGTAATATGATAATATTTGAGTTGATCTTGCACCAAATGAGCTATATATTCTCCCTACTTTTTTAAGAATTTTTCAACACTTAGCACTGTATACTGTACATAACATATATAGATACTTTTTCGACTCGAAAACGTGTTTTGCAGCAATATTAAACGAAGGTTCGCTCAAAGTATTTGAAAAAAAAAGATGCGTGAGAGCAGTTATAAATGACGAGTGATCATTATATAATTATTAGATATGTATAATTAGATACCTGCTGTGGTGGTTGGGAATGTGAAGAAGGTTGAGCACTGCTATCACTTGACGCCGTACTACCCATGCCAGCTTCGCTTGTGTCCATATCCTATAATACGAAAGCTCAATGAAAAAATATTTCTAAACAAGCAAGATTACAAAATAATATCAGCCAAGTACATGTCGGACTCCAACACGCAAGGTTTTCATACCATCGTAAAACATGTATAGGTTGTTATCAATTTTAAGTCCGAACAAAAGCAGCAGAAACAGCGTAAGAAATATGTCTATTAAAAGGAGACCTTTCATTTTTAATAAAAAAAAAAGAATTTGTTTTTTACTATTTTATCTGATCAATTTTACATAACGTACAGAAATAGCAGATGAGAATGTAGTTCAACTATTTATATATTTTATAAGTTTACGATTCGAGTCTCACACGCAGTTTGCTCCTGATACATTGTTACCCCTGAAGACTAAGTTTGGACACCTTAGATAAGCGTATCTTCTTTATAACACCCTCCAAAGCATAAAAAGTTCCGATTAACACTGCTCTTATCAAGCAGAAATAGGTGTGACGGTGGTGATTGTGAAGTACTAAATCTTACGATTATTATTTAAATCCCGTTAAAGTAAATAAAGTTTGTGGTGATGTACCTTTATTACTGTATTACTCTTTCACACCAAAACTATTGCTGAAATTTGACACACAGATAATTTATAAACTTAATTATTCGCCTATTAACTAGGGTAATGAGTAATTACCCTAGTTAATAGGCGAATAAGCTTGTATGGATATCAGTGTCGTAGCGAGGGGGCGGAGGGGCGGAGGAGCGGTCCACCCCGGGCGGCACATTCTGAGGGGCGCCAAAAACAGATTTGGCAACATTGTTTTGTCATCAAATTAGATATTGTCGTTTAATTTTGGTGTCAAGTTACATATTGTCATTTTTTATGTCGTTAAGTTAGATATTGTCCTTTTTTTTTGGTCGTCAAAATTTGTATAATGTGAGGCGAGTTCAGCTTCCGCCCCGGGCGGCGTAAGCCCACGCTACGCCACTGATTGATATTGAAGTATTGCCTGTGTGGATTCTGGCGGTGCGGAGGATGCGAGCGCGGTGCGGGGCAGCGGGCGCGAAGACGACGCGGGCATGTACTCGGTGGAGTGGGCATCGTGGGGCGCCGTGGGGCCGACCTGCGCCATCGGCCGGATAGACGCAAGCGGGGTCTCACCGCCGCGACGACTCGCTGTCACGCTTTGTTGCGCTAATCCTACAACAGTTTAAGCTTCCTTTATGTCTGCAAGTACTAAGGGTATCAGGCATAGTGACTATGAAGGCGAATATTCGACAAACGTGACTAGGACAATATGTGACAAACATGAACGATCAAATGTTATGTCACCTTTTTATTGGTAACACTGGGAAGGGTGCATGTGTCGACTTTACTTAATTATGCGTATTAGCAATACAAGTATATACGCAGCTAGTTTTTATATATATTATAAAAAAAACTAGCTGCAAGTTTGTTTGGTAATTACAGCACGCGTTTACATAGCAAGGTAAATAAACAAAAATATGTCTTTCGACTTACCAGCCATAGGTTTGATATTCGCCGTTGGAGGATCTGTTGTTGTCTTTTCGGTAGTGGTTTGCTGTTTCGACGCCGACGCCTGACTGGCTAATTGCCTCTGAAGCATGTTAACTTTTTGCATCAACGCTTCCACCTCTTTGTTCTTTTCGGCCTGGGCCTCCCCACGTTCCTTCTCTAACCGCGAAAGTCGACCCTCATATTGAGATTTTATAAGTGCCAACCTAACATCTTGCTCATCTCGTGTAGTTTTTTCAATCGTACCTATTTTACTACGCGATTCGTCCAATTCACGACTTAATGAATTTTTCATCTCAGTCAGCTGAACTATTTTGTTTTTGGCTTGTTTGAGCACTTGTTTAGATTTCTCTTCTTTATCAGAACTGGCTGACTTTATGGATTCGAGTTCTTGTTTCAGTTTATCATTATTTAACTTCTCAGTTTCTAACTGGGCTTGAACTTCAGCTAGTTGCTCCTCAATTTTCTTAGTACTTTCAGCTAATGCTAGTCCAGCCGCCGCTGCTTCCCCTTCAGATTTCTTCTTGTCTTCTTCCATGGTTTTAACGAGTTCTTCATACTGTCCTTTGTACTTTTTAGCAATTTTTCTTATCTGCATTTCCTTGTTTCTGATATCGTTAAGTGAAGCCTCTTTGTTAACTAGATCTTCTGTAACTCTTGTATTAGATTCAATGGCCGCATTGTACTCTGCTTTTAGTGTTGTTAATTCTTCCATAATACGTGCCATGTCATCTTTGAGTGTTTGTAATTCTTCATTTAATTTCTTATTTTCCTCCATTAGCGTATTTTGCTGTCTTGACAGTAGTGTATATTGTTCTTCTAACTTTATTTTCTCAACTTTAATAGCGCTTAACTCCTCATTGGCCTTTTTAAGGTTTTCTTTCTCATTTGTTAACATTTTCGCAAGTGTCTCTCTTTCGTTTTGCAAACGTTTCCAATCTTCGGGACTAGTTTTATTTGCACGTTCTACTAACGCATTAACTCTTGTTCTCCATCTTGCACAGTCAGCTTTCAATGAATTATTTTCTGATTGCAGTGTTTCATTTTTAGAGGTTATATCCGATATTCTATCCTGGAGTGGAGCTAACTGTTCTTCCAATGATTTTACACAAGATGTCAACTCTTCTACACGTGCTGATAACGTGTCGCGTTCTTCTCTTAAAATTCTGTTGCTGTCCGTTAAAGCATTTAATGTTTCTACTTTTCTTAACAGATCAGATTGTTTAGAAACAGTCACCATACTGACTTCTGATCTTTCTCTTTCAGCAGCTAAAGTTAATTTTGCATCATCAAGTTGTTTTTCGGTTATTTCTAATTGAGATTTAAGTCGCATCGTTTCGGCTTGTAAAATATCGAATTTAGCGATAGCTATGTCTTTTTCCTTTCGTAGGAACTTAACGATTTGGAACAGCTGCTCTGAAGACTTTACTTCATCTTCATTAATCGAAACATTGACATTAGATTCATTACCAGACTCATTCATACTTTCAGAATACGATCTAGATGCGTGCGATACAGAGAGCTGTGTGCCTAAGGCTTGAATTTGATCATGTAATACGGAGTTTTGATCATTCAAATCCTTAAGACGCTGTGATAACTGCTCATTTTCGCTTGTGAGAATCTTTTCTCTTTCAATCCAAGATAATTTTTCGGATTCCATTTTTTCTACTGTATTATTTTTCAATGCTACTAAGTCGTTCAATTGATTTTGAGTTCTTGTTAATTCCTCTTTCACTTGTGTCAATGTTTGGATATCAGTGGAATGTAAAATCATTTCATGAGTATATTTTTCTTCAGCATTTTGAACTGCTTCTGATAATTTTGTTATTTCCTTACGTACACTTTCAAGTTCTGTTTGAGACTTATCATATTTATCCAATGCATTCTTCAATTCTTCCTTGGAATTTTGTAATTCATTACGCAGTGTAGTATTAATGTTAGAGTATTCACCATTAGCTTGAAGAGATAACTCTGCCTCTAATTCCGAACATTTGTCTTCCAAGCGTTGTAATTTATTGATATATTCTTCAAGTTTAGTTTCTGCTTGAGCTTTATAATCTTCATACTCTTTATGCAAGAGTTTTAATTCTTTCTCGGCACCCTCAGATATATCACAGTACTGTTTTATATGTTCCTTGGCTGTGTTAAGTTGTTCTTGAAGAGATTTATTTTCACCTTCTCTATCAGACAATTTATTTTCGAGCTCTTTGATTTTCTTTATTGTATCAAGCGATCCATCGGTACTAGGTGAAAGCGCAACTTTAAGTTTTTTTACAAGTTCTTCGTTATTTTTCAACTTTTCAGCGAGATTATCTCGCAATTCGGCAATTTCTTTCCGCATTTCATCTGCCGCTTTCTTTTCTTCTAGCATACGAGATTTCGCGGTTTCTGTTTGACGTTCAAGGTGCGATGTCAATTCCCTAAAGCGATCTTGCTCTTCTTGTAGTCTCCTGCGTAAGGCCGAGCATTCTCTTGTTGCTTCATCTAATCTCGATTCCACTTTAGCGCTATTCTCAGCTTCCACTCTTTCAAGACTTGCTTTTATTAGTTCCAAATTCTTTAATAATATCGATTGACCCTGTCTTTCACGGTTCAATGACTCTTTTTCAGTTTGTAATCGTAATTCGCAATCCTTCAGCAACTTGTTCTCCAGCTTCAAATTTTCTAACTGTATTTCAGCAGCAGCTAGTTTACTCTGAGCATTTAAAGCTTCATCTCGTAAATGTTGTAAAGAAACTTCATGTTTAGCAATAGTTGCATTATAAACTTTATTTTTTTCTTCCAAAGACGAAATTTGTTTTTTGTAAGTTGCTATATTCGTTTGCAAGATTTTAAGGCGTTCATTGTTATATTCTGAAGTCGAAGCGCATTTACTATTAGCAGCTGTGAGCTTCGCAATCTCCTGTCTCATATTATCTATTTGTTCAAACAACATTCTCTCATTTGTAACTTTTTCTTCCTTATATGTCTTATATTCTTCTTTAAGAAGCTCCATTTGCTTTTCAAGTTCTTTATACTTAACCTCAAAGTTGGACACGGGTGGTGTGGGTTTGGGTGACATTTCAGATGTCTCCCCATCAAAAGATTCGTTTTTATCAAGATTAGAGTCTAAAGAAGTTGACATTTCGTGTTTATTTTTCATGTGATCATGGTATAGTTTTTTAAACATATCCCTCTGCCTTATGAGGCCATTTACCATTTTTGTTTGTCTATCTTGCGCTTCTGTGAGCTCAGTTACTCTTTGTTTTAAGCTTTCTATTTTATTTTGCATGTCTCCACTTTCAAATTGTTCCTTATGACGTTCTAATTCTTCTTGTTTCTCAGTTAATTCGCGAATCATTCGCAAAAGCTTCTGATTATTGAATTGTAGCTGTTGTATATCAGCAAATGTTACAAGAGTTTTAGAAATCAACCTTGAGGAATCAAGATCAGAACTTGTTGTATTAGATGAAGTTTGTGCAGAATCATGGTCGCCGTTCACGAGTCCACCGCGAGTATGTTCAATTTCTTTTAGTAAAAAGCATACCTGTCGTCCCAAGTCTGCCAATTCTCCCTTTAATTTAGTATTTTCTCTTGTATAGTGATTTGCAATCTTAGAAGATTCATTGTAGTCATCTCTAAGACGGTTACATTCAATTAAAAGAGAATCAATTTGTTGTGTTAAAGCTGAGTTACTTTCTAGAGCTTCTTCATATTCAGCTTTTTGTTTTTGCAACTGAGGCGCCTTTTCTTCTAACTCTTGAACTATTGAGTTAATTGTCACGTTAAGTCCTCTATTTTTTTCCTTCTCCTCACTTAACTCTTCTGTCACTTTTACTAACTGTGAATAAACTTGTGTTAATGACATGCCAGATTTTAGGAGTTTGCTAGCAGTAGCGGCAGATGGAGCAATGTCACTAAGAGCGACGTCCAGATTATGTGTCGCTGCAGCTTTTAATAAATCATTGGAATGTTCTAGTTCACCCTTAAGAGAGGATATGATATCATTCTTCTTTTCCATTAGATCTTCATGATCTAATTCAGCTTGTTTATATTTTGTCTCAAGCTCCCCATATTTTTCAGTGGCTTCATTTAATAATTTTTGAAGCTCAGCTATTCCTTCAGTAAGTTCGGTAGTTTTTGCTTCGGCGTCATCATGCATTACCTTAAACAAATCGGCCAGTTTAGTTTTAGCATCGAGTTCTTTTTTGTAATTCTCAACCATTTTATTCTCTATATCTCTCTGCTCCATCAAACGTTGCGCTAAACTTTCAGCATGGTTGTTTAAATTTTTCTTGGTTTCATTAAGTTGTGTTATTGTTTCATTTGCGACATTTAACTCCTCTATTTTTTCTGCTAATTGAGTTTCTAGATTCACTGCTCTGCTGGTGCTATTCAAGCGTACTGTTTGTAATTCAGAGGTAAGCCTATTCACTTCTTCAGTAAGGCTGTTAATCTGGGAATTTAGTAGGACTCTCTCTTGATCTATTCGTTTTTCACGATACTGAAGCGATAGTTCTTTGCTTTGAATTTCATCATTCAAAGCTAACGCTTCACATTTGGCATCAATAGCAGCGCGTAACTGCTGTGACAAGGAAGCTTCATTAGCAGTCAACCTCTGAATTTCATCATCGCGCCTTTGTAATATTCGTGTCAAGTCATTTCTTTCATCAATGGCGGCATCTCTGGAACTCTTCAAGGATATGATTTCATTTTCTAGACGAGTGATTCTATCACGAGCTTTATCAAGTTCGGAATTTAATGTTCCTGTCTGTTTCTCAAGTTCTGTAATAGTCTCTTCAGCAACCAGTAACTTTTTTGCTGCTTCTTCATATTTAGATGTCAATTCAAGTATTGCAGTTTCAGATGTTGCTATTTTGTCACCTGTAAATAAACACAAAAAAAAATATTGAAAATTGTTCCAGAAACAGCACAGAAATCGGTGAACATACATAAAAAAAATACATACAGTTGAACATAGAACCACCTCCTCTCCGAAATCGGTTAAAAACAAAGAGCTTCCGCAATCCGCTCGTAGGAGTTTAAGATCAACACCTCAAATATTGTATGTTGAAGTTATAAATCATACGACGATCCGCGTAGCGGAGCGGTCATCATACCGGTCTGACATTCTGTGGGTTCCGGGTTCGATCCCTGGCTACACAGACACCTGAATGGTGATTTTAGATTCTGTTGTGGGTCTGGGTATTTGTGTAATTGTCTTTGTGTGTCCATGGTACCCATGACACACAAAGACAATTGAGACACAGTAGAGACGGAGACAGTGTAGAAAGCATTAATATACGCGGACACAAACACAACAGTTTGTTTCAAAATATACTAAGAATTGTTCCATAGTCGCCGACGTCGGTATTTGTGTCTACGAAGAACTATGCGCAGATTCACAACTACTTCATAAGTCGATATTTGTCATATAATAGACATTTGTATAAACAAAAATTAATGTACGTATAATATAATTTAACATTTATTCGTAAACTAACCTAATCGGGGAACTATCAGCCAGTAAATAGTCAACATAAACCATTGTAAGTAGGTATTATTTGTTATCTTAACTTACGAGTATTATAATAAGTATATGTAAACAGTTGCATGAGTAGGTACATATTTTCAAGTTACCATTAAAGAAGAACAGATCGGCTAGGCTGTTGATTATCGTACCAGTAGTTCCGGGATCAGAATAGGGCTACAGTATCCCCTGTCTGTCGTATGAGGCGACTAAAAGGGGCTTCCGGGGTTGCGGGCGGCAAGGGGAGCTGAAACCGTCCAGCCAGCGACCCCGGGAAGGACGA
>DWNE01005312.1:0-14125 GCA_018249875.1 Cecropterus toxeus | reverse complement strand
GCTCTTTGGTAAAGATATATATCTTTTCTATCACTCACTCGCGAGCTACACAAGTCTACTTTACACACCATTTAAAAGTTTAAAACTCTCAAGATGCAAGATTTTTGTTAATGCACATAACTTTAAAAGTATATGCTGTTCCAAACCAAATCTTATCTCATAGTCTCATAGTACGGCCCATCCCAAATTTGTATTATATGTTAGATATGGCTTTCTAAATTGGCAAACTAACACTGGCAAAAAATATTGCTCATATAAAACAGGTTTTTATCAAGCTGTTAAAAATGTTACACATACGGCTGTAGATAAAAAATGCAATTTAATCTGGTTCATTATACCTACCTGTTATATCAGAGTCTGGGCCATGTGGATGTTTCCAATTGGCACCATCAACTTTATACCACCATGGCGCCTGCACAACTCGAAAATCACGCAGTTGTTCTTTAAATGTACTATTTAAAAAAAGTGTGAATACAAAACTATCTCCAAAAGTTTCAGCTTCAGTCTTGTAATTAGTAAACTTTATATAATTATGAAAATCCCTGTTTGAAACCTCGTACTTATCTAAATAAAAGCTTTTAAGTGCCACGATCTTTTTCGGACCTTCCTTATCACTTTCAATAATAGAATCATCTGTTCCCACTTGATAAGAGTTGCCGGGTATAAGAATCATATTATTAGTAACGTTCAAATTTTCATTAGTGGACTTATATGACCTATTCTCTCTTAACGGACACTGGTCATTTTTACTCAATAATGTGGCGAAAAAACTATTTTTTCCAAAGTGATCAATTTGTTCACGACCCACACTGCAACCGCAACTGCTTTCTTCATTTACAATATTCTCAAATAGTAGAGTAAATACAATTATAAAAGGAAGCAACATAGCTAATGGCGTAAAATAGGAATTTTAAAGTACAAAACCGCAATTTAAACTACACTAAGCTACAGTACCACACTATAATAATTCTACCCTCGCAAGAATGACGAGAAGTGAAAGTAAACAATATAATAGAAACGTTACCTAATTTTTATCAAATACAGAATCTGTCATTGTTGATGTTGTCACAAAAGTGACATAATTTGTGTGACAAATGACAAATTTTTAAGATGTGTTTTTAGTGTTGCCGTTGTGGGACAGAATATATTTATATTATTTTTAGAATTTGAATTGAAATAGTACTTTAATAAAATTGTCATTGTATAAACCCAAACCGAAAACAAACTCAGTGATCTTAAATATCGTAAGGTGTTAATCTGAAATGATCTGAGGTCGTCGTTTATTTGCAACTTTTAATTTTTAAATATTAAATCTTAGATTTTACTGTACGGCCAATGTTGAAATGTATCAACTAGACATAATATTTTATGTTCACTTGACGGTTTCATAATGTATAAAATAATTTCCTATTAAACGCCAATTCAATGTTATTAATATTGATGATTGAAATAAAAATGTCTAAAACATTTCATTCCATTTAATAAAGATAAATTCAAAGTCAAAAAAAAAAAAAATCTCAATATCAAATAACTATATCAAATGCTATAATTGTGTTACCAAATTGTGAGTAAGAAACGACTATTTTAACCATTTAAATAAGTGCATAGTAGCCACATAATTAAATTGTTATAATAAAAAAAACTAGACGGTTTCTACAAAATTTATTAGTTAACATACTCTTATTTATTATTTTCCAAATATTATATGGTAAAAGAATGAGAAAACTAAAAAGTAAAATGTATACTTGAGTCCTTTTCTTATTAATACCACGTAGTAAGGTCGTGGTGGAACACTGAAAGAGAAAAACGTGAAATAAAGCTAACTATCCACCAGACCTGTGCGATAGAATTAAGTATTTAATTTCGATGCGAAAAAGCGATGCAGACATTTTACTTTCTTTAGAATTAACCAAATCCCATTTTAACATTGCTATATACTATACTACAATCGTTTATATTGAGAAACCCCTAAATCGTGAAAGCCCTGATCAAGAGCCACCAGGACCATGCTATGATAAAATGAAATAATGACATTAGTTATGCTATTAAACTCCAAGAAAATCATCGCACAGATCTTTTTGGATTATCTGGATTTCAATTAAAAGTGCCTAGTAAGTCGTATGGACTTTAATTAGTGGCCATTTTCTATGGCTCCAATATTGGAAATTCTCACCTCAGGGCTGCGCTATTTCGATTGATTTATATAAATTTATTTGCTGAAAATAAAAAAAGGAAATAAACATTCTTAACCCTCTATCTAGAACTAAATGGTTAATTTAATATTTAGAAATATTATGACTTCTAAATTCTATTACTTTAAAATTGTTACAAAAATATAATCGTTAAATGATAACAAAAATACTAAGTTCGTAATAAATATAATGAATTTACGGAAATCACTGTCTCTAATCTATAAACTAAATCTATTAATAAGAAGTATATTATTAGGTATATACTATGTACCTACAATAATGTTAAATAATCTGCGCTTTCCTAATTACTCATAGTTGGTACATTTATGTATCTACTTCTATGATTAAGTGAGGTATGAGCAATACTCACAAGAGTAGCGGCACAATATCCTCTTGTTTCATTTTTCCGTAGTATTTTATTATCCCGTCTACGTGTCCCATTCCGACCACAGCCAATACTCGAGGATTTTCAACTGATAAAATTTTATCTCATTTATTTCACATATTATTTACTGAACTTTATTTTGATTGAACACTTTTCAATCTTGCCCAATAAGCTCAGACCGGTCCAGGAGGAAGGGGAATTAATGGCCTAACCCCTCCCCCCTCTCTCTTAATCCTAAATACAAGTATTTAATTGATCCTTCAAATGCTAGGGGCCGGCAAAATATCAGAAATTTGAAGGCTATTAAGCCCTCAGAATGTCTAAGATCCGGCAAAGCACTCGTCTTATCAGAAGACCTTATTGCGCGCCATCATATTTTTTTGAAACCGATCTTACCCGCCAAATTTTCAATTACCTACTTTAATATAAAATGCTATACATAAAAGTGCTTACTGGTACGAACACACTCTTGTAATGAAAAAGCGAGACATTTATCTCGTTCGTCGACAAACACATGGAATATTTTTTTGAAAGCCGGTACTTCTTTCGTGATCTGTTCAAATTGAGCTTGAACAAAATCTTTATCCTTATACTTTTCTAATTGACGCTTGCTAAAAAACAAATTGTAAATAAAATGTGTAAATAATTTAAACAAATCACTAATTCAATTTTAAATCTTCATATAATGTCGCTAATCACTTGACTTGGACAGTTGGTTTATATCCGCGGTCGTCAAATAGCGGCCTTAAGCGGGCCGCTTAAGGCGTAGTTAAGCAGTTAAGTAAGTTAAGCCAGCGTAACAATTTTAGGCAACGGCGACGTTTGTTCATTTTTACATATTAACTTCGTATTCGCACTTTTTTGTCATATTTGTTGCTTGTGATTGGCCAACGACAACTGAGAATCGTGGGAAACTTAGGGAAAGTAAATGACCCTTTGTTTTTTTCGTAGACGAAAATTTTTTTGGGAAAGGAAACTACTGTAATTTTATAATCAGGATTTGGAAGCACTGGATATACTGGACAAACGCTCTTAGTTTGCGGCCCGGTGGAAATATACCCATGGCACTAAGTAGCCATTGGCCGAAAAAGTGTGACGACCGACGACTACTAACTCTAAAGGCTTTGGGCTCGCTGTTGTTAGATGATACAGAACTTGGCCGAGTTCTAACACACTTAAAGATTGAAAAGCTCTTGCTATTGTTATTTGTATGGGTCTGTCTCCGAGAAATAGCTTGCATCCTGGTATTTTTTTCATCTGTAAAACACAATTTATTTATATTTCATACCTTTATGATATACAATAAGATAAAGTAGATACGATTTTGATATTATGACAATACTGAGCATCCTAAAGTAACGGTGATATAATTTTATGATTATAGTGCAAAACTTCTTGACTGGCCTACCTTAACTTCTTTTTGCCTAATGTTCGTGTCGCTATAAGTTATAACTGGAAATAACAAGTTATAACTTGGAAATCGGCACTTAGACAGTTATGTGAAAAAATAAATTAAATATTTCCTGACATATAGACCTGCACAATTAAAACAATATAGTAGCATTAATTCTGGGATAAACTGGACAGGACAGTCTAAATAATTTATATTAATAAGGGTATCTGCCTTTGAGTGAATACGGTGTAGTTAATAACTACGAGTATGTATCAATGGTATATAAAGTTCATTTAATTAAAGAAACCTCGTGATACGCTCTTCTAAACTCTCCTCCTGGTGCAACACCCAATTCTTTAGCAATATCAGCATATGTTTTCAGAAGCATTGCATGCAACATTCCAGAAACAAAGTTTTGACCTTTGACAGCTTGTCTAGGAAAATGAAAGTTTTTCAAATAAGTAATAGATAAAAGTATAAAAAACAATAATCTTAAAACTTCAAGACAAATCAATATCTCTGAGCTCAAAGGTAATAAAGGATGCCCATGGTTTCAATCATTAAGAAAAAAATACAAAATCTGTTTTCATTTACATGTTTTTTTACATAATGGATGGCTAGAAGCTAGCTAGAAGATAGCCCAGAAGTAAAAACGCACGTTCAAGAATTATTTAAAATAACTTACTTAATTTTTTTAGCGTCAAAGTTTTTAGCATCTTCTAAAAACTTTTTATCGTCCAGTTCCAATAGCGACACTCTTTGACGACACAGCTCAACCAAAATAGCATTTGGCTTTAAAACATTTACTACCTGTTCAATTATGATTGAAAATTATTATTACTACTTATGTGATAACTGTAATAAAGCCATTAATGTACTAATATTGTTTTGAAGATGTGCTCACTGATATTTTGGCAGATTATGGTGTTTCAGTAGCCAGTCAATGCTGAACATATCTTGATGCTGTAGTTACTCAGTCAAATATCTGGACTGGTGTAATTCCATGGGCGTAGCTATAACTCTATTGAGGGAAGAACCTTTATTGACCCCTCCGGTCGAACTGCGGCGGTCAACGAAAAACGACCCACTGTCGGATTTTTTCTCATCTTAGGTTTAGCTTAGGGTCCATCCATTAATTACGTGACATTAATTTTCCGCCTTTTTGAACCCTTCCCTCATTTTTGTTAGAGCAGTTCACATTTGTGAATCCCTTCCCTCCCCTAGTGTGATGTCATATTTTGCAATCTTACACATAGAAAACATTAAATGAAAACACAGTTCCCAAATTATAAGAGATTTTGTTTCTTACATATATTTGAAAGGTGACGTCACGAAATTTAGGACCCCTCCCCACCCCCCTTATCACACCACGTCACACTTCATTGACCCCCTCCCGACCCCTTATCGTGTGACGTAATTTGTGGATGACCTCTTAGGGGATTTTTTGTTACCTCGACTATGCTAAGGGCCCAAGCTAAGGCTGAACCAATCCTACTCAATAGGTTCGATTGTGTTTACATGTGTTTATGTTCCATACGCTCAAACAAAAACATAGCGATGAGATTAGCTATAACTGCGAGAAACTAAATTTAGTAACCGCGTAAATACAAATTTATTAAATTGTGCTTTTTAAATATCTTTACCTCGGTAACATCTTGCACGGATTGTTTACTAAAGTGCACGGTTCCAAGTAAAACCACTTTAGCTTCTTTATCATTTTGCAGCAGAGTTGCAGAGGACGGTAATGGAGAAACAGAACTGTCACCAGCTCCTCTGGATATGATTGGCCAAACAGCTGTAATAATGATTGAAAATGTCTTTCCGATATTCCATTTAGATATAAATGGATTATCGGATATTATAGATATATAATGTAACACGTTAGCCTAGCTGCTGTACGTCTATACCTAACGTAACCATATTTATGTTGTCTTAAAACGGGATACCTCGTAAGCGATAAAATAAGGAAATTCTATTTAAATTTCCAAGCGACAAATAAACTTTTCGACAATTGTCGAAGGAAATAAAAAATATTTTAAATAAAACTGCACGACTAGTTTCAGGTATTTCAAATACTATCTATAATTATCACCACCATGGTTTGGGTAAACGGGACAATTTTGCGTCTAGACCTTTTTCACGGCGACTTCGGGAAGAACAACCGAAGAAACGAGATGGTCCCGTTCGTAACGGGAAGTATGTTCACGTTATGTATACATCATCATTGACTTTCTCACTTCTGTGAAAGGTATTTTTATAACTTCGAGACTGGTACTTCAAACTACTTAGATTACACTAAAAGATTCTTGTAGGTTTCCTCACGATAATAATTTACGAATAAGGATTTGTGTTCAATATTTCCAATAATTGCAAGACCTGTCTAATCTTCATTATTAACCTATAATCTAATCTATTCATTTATAATTGCATTTTATAGCCATACTATATTATTTAAACATAATAAATTTAGTAAGTAAGGCATTACGGTAACGGATCCTTTGACACCTGAATAACTGATCTTGAAATTTGTATCGAACGAACAATTGCCTGACGATGTTACATGTCTGAAATCTCATATTTTGATTAGAAATACCGGTACACAATAATTTACTTGATATTACACCAAAACATTGTATTTTAATAAATTGATTACGATTCTTGCTATTATCGCGACATGCCTATTTTTTGACTTTTTGATTTATTCGTTAAAACTATCAAGTATTTTGACAATATTTAATAGTCAGGCTAGCCAGTTCTTTACGCTCTAAAATTTAAAAATCTTCATTTTGGTACCGTTTTGAAATTAAATTAGATTGTTATAATTACTATATTATATAATTACTATATTATAGTAACCTAAAATAGGTTATGCATTAGTAATTATATTAAACAGGATCATTGGATTAAACTTTTATATTTATAATAATTTACCAACGTACGCCATCGTCATATTAACTGATTATTTACGACCCGTAACAAGTCGTAAACTCTAAATGCGCTACTATTAATGTAATATACAAATGAATAACATTGAAATACCTGTTATTAGTGCTAGCTTATTGGCACATCACTTAGTAAGAAAATTACCCAATCATTCTATTTCCCATCCCAAATTATCGTTAAAAGAAAGTCACATAATTCTTTTCGTAATATTTTATTTGTTTGTATTATAACACAATGGGTCTATCAATAATAAGATGACTAAAAATAACAACGTCAAATTCAACAAGCACACAAACTGGAAGGCATCATTTCTATTATTTTAATCTATTTACATGAATTGTGAATACGCACGTGCACTTTTTCCATATATATTTCAATATAACAAATAATTTATTACGATTTTATGTCCCGACAAATATTTGTTTACCTACATTAAATGCAACTATTTAACTTATTCTTAATCATTTCAATAGTTACATCATTAAATTCCTGTAGACCAACGTTTCCCAAACTTTATTATACCGCGACCCGGTGACTAGGTCACTCGCTTGAGACCCACCAAAACAAATGAATGAAATAAAACAGCTTAATTACCGATTAGGAAGATAAAAACAGATTCCAACGTCCAAAATGAAACTATATTTAAATAAAAATAAAAAAAATACTGTAAAATAATAAAAAAAACTGTTCCAAGCCTTAACTCAATATTTGTTTAAACATTATTGTGTTTCATTATAAACTTTTACCAAAAAAATGATCTAAATCATCATTTGGGAAACGCTGCTGTAGACCATGCCTACTATAAATTGTATGTTACTTACATTCATACCATGACAATAAGATAAAAGAAAAACTTAAATAACGACCAAAAAGCTAACTTTCACGACAAGTTTTATAACCAGACACTTGTAAATGTAAATTATATTAGTCAAATAAAGTTTTTTTTTCAACAATATATATTCTACATTAACATTTACAAGAAATAATCGTATTATTTATTTTAGGACACAATAGTAAAATCGTTAAGTATTAGGCCACTATGACCTCACACTTTGAGAAGTTTCATTTTTTTTGCTGTGTACAACAGAACTTACTACTATTTTAGAATGCAGTGCAGGCACAGCTTATTAATTCTAGGAATATGCAGTCTTAAATTTACTTATTATTATAATCCCCAATCAAATCAAATCCCCAAAATCCCCAGATTACTTAAAGAGATCTCTATTTATAACAACTTAAAATTATTCAAATAAATTGAGCGGATTTATGCCAATAACAAAACGATTTAACAAACAAAACAATGCGTTAACATATCATGCGATACCAAAACAGAGATAAGTGCAAATTGAAAGAAAAAAGTGTAAAAATGCGGAGCTAATTAAAAAGTGCTAAATTATTTAAAATAACTAAACGTAAAAGAAACTCGTATTAAATGATCGTGATCAAAAACTTCACTTGTAAATTTCTAATATAGGTATTTATTTAAACATACACTAACATATACAATATAACGTCCGTTCCATATCATGATAAAACATATTTGCTATAGACGTAGAATATTTGTGTTGTAATTTCACATGTGTACGTTAGGCCAACAGACCTAATTAAAACGACACGACATTTTTCTATTGACCTAATGAGGGAATTAGTCTTAAATTTAAATTTCCTTGAAGATAAGACAGATTTTTCTGCAGTAGGCAATAGCCAAGAAGTTTATATAACCCTGTTGCCTAACCTACCTGTCGGAGTAACTATTTATTTTATTGATTCTCTTAATCTAATGTTTTCTACATTTTATATCAATTAATAGGGCACTTGATATTTTTAAACCTAACGATATATTTATGACCCGAAATATACACAATAAAAACATTAGTTTACAATGAAAAAAACGGTTGTATTATACATATACATATATCTCAAATTCACACAAGACATAATATTAGGAATAAATGGTATTTTTTTCTACAGAATATACCGGAATCTGAATAGATACTTTAAAATCAAATATATACCTATTAATTTAAACGAATCTGTGTTCAAAATGTGTTAGACTATTGCTACAACTACAATGATACAGTTTAAACTCCTTATAACGATAACTAATTACTTAGTATTGTCACGTGTTAAGTTAAAGTAAGTAAATGAAAAACAACAAGACAAGGGACAGTATTCGCTTTTCATGTATCTAAAAGAATATGTAGGTATTTTTTGCCAGAATTATTGATTAAAATATCATAAATTGACAAATTGCGCGTGGCAACATTTTACCATCCAGTCCAATAAATGAATCATACTAAGACAGATGTTCTTGATAAAATAACTCGCGCTATGGTGACATACGTAGGAGCCTTTTACGAAGTTTTCAGTGCGTTTTTTTCTATAATTTATTAATGTCCTATCGAATGTTACACATACGTAAATATTGGCTGCTAAAATACGATTATATAAGGAATAGAGGATTCATAATTATATTTTTCTCACTTTGGACGTTTGTTACAAATGTTATTAGCAAGACTAATATACTGGCACTTTCTTAAAGAATTTAATAATCCTGTATAAATCATAAATTATCATGATCCTGATATGTCCTTTGTTAAACCTAACACATTAAGTATCAATAAAAATATGCCTTTGTTAACAAATTTTGGTAGGTAGAATTATCGTTTTTGATAAGTAAAGAACAATTTCGTCGTCAGCCCATTATAGTCCCACTGCTGGGACGGACCTTCTCTCAGATTTAAGACATTCAGGCCATAGTCATGGCCAACTGCGAATTGGTAGACACATTATTACAACGCTAAAAAAATCAATTCGGCATTGTAACAAAGATAATAAAGTTGTAAAATAAGTAAGCACTATCAATTATGTTATAAGGAGTTTCACTGCATAATTAACAGATTTCGTTGCACATAAAGGCTATTGGTTATAACTATATTTTGAAAATGTTTGAAAATACATATATCTTTATTTTAGTAATTATTTAATATTATAAATATACCTAAACAATTGGCCATAACGTGGATCAAGTTATAATATTTTATTACAATTTAAAGATACTTTCCAGTTCGACTGTACGTTCGTTCAAGTCGTGAGTTGCCGTAGTACAGGATAGACTAACCCCAACTTTGTATGTTCAACAACCTGAAATAAAATGTAAATACCGCTGTTATAAAAATGTTATAATACGAATGAAATAATAATTAAATACAGGCTTATACAAAACAATTTGTTGTTTATATCTATGCTATACGTATGCTAACCGAATAGTTCATAGTATATTCTTGTTTGATAGCTATGTCGACAAGCTTTAGAATTAATCATGGTTTTTTTTTTGGGGAAAAATATGATTATATTCGAATGTCGACAAATTTTTCGTAACTCCCACCGTTTATTCGGGGATATGGGCCTTTATTAGATTATCAAGCCTCTATGCTACTGAACGGTGAGGTCCAGTTCCAGCTTCTGAGGGAGTGGCCGCGTCTCAGATTATCATGATGATCATGTAGGAGCGCGAAATCCTCTAAAACAGCAGTAAGGTCCCTCTGCGTCGGCTCATCAACTGAGACCACGAGACGGACCTCCACGGAATATTTGTTACGGTCGCGCTGCACCTTGATCAAAGTGGAATACGGCGGAAAGAGTGGTAGCACCTTCGATCAAATATGTACTAGATTAAGGGTTACGGCACCAAAAACGGCAAGAGAAATAAGAGCACAACATGAAATTGTGGTCTTATTTCGATTTAGTATCGTCCAACTATAGCCAATGAGCGGACGTGTTATAATGCCTCAGTGTGCTACACTAAAAAAAAATAATTGTGCTACGCTAAAAAAAAATAATATACAACAATAACGTTGGCTTTTATTTAAATGCTTTTGTGACATAAGCCACATTTTTATTTCTGTATATATCGTAATATATTCTGTGCAAACTCCTGACATTTTTTGAGCTGTATTTGTATGCAACGCTTAATCTAATACATATTTGATCGAAGCGCTTAACACTGAAGCTTGCATCGCAAAACGTTTGTCGCCTGAAATAAATGTTATTTAGCTCTCGTTAATATTAAGACTTGCATACGTAAACACAAACACACACAAAACACAAACACAAACGTAAATAAAATCTGTAACGTAACTCTGTAACTTAACACTCACGCGGAAGAAAAAACATAATATCATAACAATAACCTGTAACAATACGTGGTTATATACAAGTTACTCGCAAGTTGCAACTTAGGGCAGTGGATATTTAAACCGCAATAACTATCCGTGTAACCGCTGCTAACCGCGTCCTTATAGTCTATTTATTTCATCATTCGTCCTTTATGACCGATTCTAATTGCTTATTATGAAACTCTATAAAATACTATACTTGTAATAGTTGTAATTCATAAAAAAGACGTTTTCTACACTCATAGCCCCACACTAGGATTTTCTCCTGTGTCGTCGGTACCATGGACACACACAGACGAATACGCAAACACCCAGACCCGGAACAGAATCTAAAGTCATAATTGAGATGTCTGTTTGGCCGGGGATCGAACCCGGAACCCACTACGCGTCAGACCGGTATAGTGACCGCTACGCCACGCGGGTCGTCAAACTATGCATAACTAATGCATAGTTATGATTCGTTATAAATATTAGAAAAGGAGATTCAACGTTATTGATGTTTACTTAAGATTGGAATCATGGCGTCATTTGAGTGAGTTCTACTTAACGCTAATAATTGAAGCGTTGCTTCCTTAAACGCCCTCAGTTGCTACGTTTGATACAAATAGTCCATTTTTCGTGAATTTGTTGTTAAGTAAATGATAAAATTGATTTGCATACATTCGCCTCCGCTCGAATTCGAACCTGAAAACCGATTACTTAGTTATTAAAATAAAAATTCTTACTTTATCAATAAAACAGACCAAGTATAACAAAAATAAAAAAATAGGAACTCCTTTACTGCTTAAAATACAATGATAAAAGTATATAGTACTCGTCAATCCATTATTGTCCCACTGCTGGGGCTTTTCTCAGAATGAGAGAGTTTAAACACAGTATAGATCTATATTGTGGTTTAAGGTCGCAATCTGGCCACAATTGGTAGACTTCACCCACCTTTGAGATGTTTTAAGTATGCTTACGTTTTTGTTTCATCTTTCCAGATCAACAGCAAATACAGCGAGGAGTTAGCGGAAGAGTGCCTGGAATGGGTCCGGCAGATCACGGGTGAACCACAGAATACTTCTGGTGACATGGACAACTTCTATGAAGTACTTAAAGACGGTACCTTACTTTGCAAGTACGTATTCTTTTATCAGATTGAAGTAGCGAACGAGCATGCTGTCCACCTGATGATAAGTGGTTATTGCCACCAAAGACATCTGCAACTTCGTATAATAATCGACTTCAGATACAAGCCCTGGTTCTATGTGAAGTATATATACGGCTCATATATGATTGAACCGGCAACCAGACCCTTCCAGCGACACGCAAGAACCGCTACACGCTAGAAATACGTGTGTGTTAATAACTCCCCGATTGACTCACAAGTTGTACCCTCTAGAATTTTTTTTACAAAACCTATACAAGTAGCAAACGTCAGGTTGATGATTCAACCTGATGTTATATGGCCATATGACTGTAATCATAAGCACCTCAGAAGTCGCACTACAAAGCTAACAGTATCATTAACCTGTTACTGTTTATTAAAGTAAGTAAGTAACCTGGTACTCAGGGGTGGGTTCTGAATTAGACTGAAGTTTGTCGACGTGCAAAGAGATGTTTGAACATTTCATCTTATCTCGTCTTTGCTAAAGGAGAAATGGATCCGGAAACTACAATCCCCTTTTATTATATCATGTAATTATTTGTACTTAAGTCATGTAAAACATAAACGTTAAGTTTATAAACTACGTAGTAAGGTGATCCTTATCTCATTCACTTACATCGTATCTTCAGATATTTAACCCTTTGATCTGTCATTTAATATAACATCTAATACATTCCAGACTTGCCAACGGCATCCAAGCAGGAATCATCAAGAAAATCAACGTATCCAAAATGGCGTTCAAGTGCATGGAAAACATCAACGCGTTCCTGGAAGCCGCGAGACAACTGGGCGTTCCGGCACAAGAGACATTCCAAACCGTGGATCTGTGGGAGCGGCAGAACTTGAACTCCGTCGTCATCTGCTTGCAGTCTCTTGGCAGAAAGGTTGGTTATATAACACAAGCGAAGACATTACTCTGTGTCCATGCTTTAGCCTAGATACCTACAGTTCCGAAAGGTTTGTTCATGGGCGCATGGCTTTGTTAAAAGGGAAACAGCGGACGACGAAAATAAAAGCCGGCTCGTTTCTGAAATGTTACCCTAGACTAAGAGGACCGGAATAAATAGACTGCGAAATTTATTGACAAAAAGGTCCTCTAGTAAATAGGTGACAGCCTCCACATACGACACAAAATTCTATACTTAAATATTTAGCTTCTATTTTTGTACCAATAATACTGGATAAAAAATAAATAACTTTCAAAAATATCTATCTATATTCACTTATAGATTGCCCAAAAAACTCTACGTAAGTTTCTTAGGCACTTACCTTTTCTCATAAGAACACAAAATTTTGATAGAGTAAAATTGAAGATCTTTCATTTAAATAACGTTAAAAACCCTATATTCACTTATAGATTGCCCAAAAAAATCTACGCAAGTTTCTTAGGCACTCACCTTTTCTCATAAGAACACAAACTATTGATAGGATAAAAATGAAGATCTTTCATTTAAATAACGTTAAAAACCCGGTCAAGTGCGAGATACGATTATACGAGACGAGGTTTGCCCGAGAAACCTTCAAGGCGTGCCATCTTTGTTTATATTGTCTTATCGTGACAATGATCTATAAGGAAACAGAAATGCCAGGTATGCAAATTAACGATGCCAATTGTAAGAACAGTAGAATATACGTTTTTATATGTACGTGGATATTTGCTTTCTCAATATTTCTTGTACTTAAATACTTACCTAACTTTCTTTTTTTTTTATAAAAACGAATTAGCAAACGAGCAAGCAGCCCACCTGATTGTAAGTGGTTACTGCCGCCCATGGACGTTTGTAAGCAAATTCATATAGAAAAGGGATTCTATATGAAGTCTATCAAAGATGCGTTGCTACTCCCGAGGACTGAGATGGTCGCCTCATATAAAAGTGAGCCGGC
>DWNE01005311.1:0-14126 GCA_018249875.1 Cecropterus toxeus | reverse complement strand
ACGCACGATACATACTGACGAAAAACATTACCTTCCTTCTCACGCAGTCGGGCAATGATAGACCCTCAAACTCGGCTCACTTTTACATGAGGCGACCATCTCAGTCCTCGGGAGTAGCAACGCATCTGTGGTAGACTTCATTTAGAACCCTTGTTCTATATGAAGTTGCTTACAAATGTCCATGGGCGGTAACCACTTACCATCAGCCGGGCTGCTTGCTCGTTTGCTACTTCATATTTATAAAAAAAAAAAAAAAACGTTATAAACATGTATGTGCAACACACATATAATATTATATTCCTTCCATATCGAATGCACACATGAAGGCGCCCATAACCACTTTAGTCTCCGTATCCCCAGCATCCTGTAACCCAAGATGTGACTTTTTTGGCTCACAATCCGTGCAATAAGGTGCGTTCCGACATGTTGCGAACATGTGGTGAATGAAAGTGCGGCATGGTGCCTGTATCTATATTTAGTACCACCATATGTTAATGGTTCTTAAGGGAAGGTGTAGCAATCAGTTCGTATGTGATGTAACGTAACCCTTTCCTATTTAAAAGTGCGAGTATTTTTGGATTAGACGTCCTAAAATATAATATGCATGTTTATAAATTACAAGCGATATTATATATAGTTTGTCTTTATATGTAAGCTTATAAACATTTAGCTAGGTAGCAATTATGGTTACATGTCCATCAATATTTATAATATTTAATAATTTGTAATTGTAAATTAAATTCTATTAAGTGATAAGGTTTATTGCATATTTTTATCAAATTAAAATAATAAAATACGTACTGCTTGATAGCGAAAAGTTTTGAAGGCGGAATTGTACTTACATCGCTGGCTAGTGTTTCAAGTATTTTCTCGATTAATACACGTGTTGATTATACAGATCAGTGATGTAAACTAAATAATCTTTTAATTTTGTCTGAGCTTGGGTCTCTTAACAACATATCGATTAAGTACATACAAAACCGACGCACGTCGATGTATGTATGTTGTACAAATTCTATGTTTTGACCTTGTACAGATATTTTACATTATTGCAACAGAAATGAAAGATCCAATAAGACATTTCTAACAAAACAAAACCCACAAAACTGTAAAGAAATTAGAAGATCGCATTTCAAATCCCTAAAAAGTTCTAAAAGTCAAACAAGATCAGTGACGTGAATAGGCGAAGTAAGACGGTGAATAATGCTAACCTGCATTCAGTATCGGGGAGTACAGCTGTGTTTTGAATGGGTCCGACCGAGTTACCTTCCAATGCTATAACCTATCTCAATACAGGTCGCCTTGAAATAGCTAAAGCTATTCAACAGTTCCCCGGTCCAGACGGCATTATTTCTTATTAGAACGCGCATAAAGGGGAACCTTCAACTTGAAAATTAAATAAGCTAAGGTCAACAACAAAGCCGATGTTGGAAGGCATTAGGCTGCATCTAGACGACTAGACTATGAAGCATTCGTTCGATTGCCGTGCAAGGGGAATTATAAAGCATATCCGGTTATCAAATCCGGGTGAATACTTATACAACGACCACTCATAACGACATGATTATTATTTCTGATAATCGAATATTTTTATTTATGAAGTTATGAGTTTTAAGGAGTTATATGTTTTTTTTTATTATTGCGTTTATTTATTTTGCAAGTTCGACGTCTAACCAGGCATAAACCTAATCTGATTTATTTATATTTATAAAATATGTAGTTATTTCTTTATATTACTTGTATTAATAATAACTATTCAATATAAATATTAAGATAAAATTCACTTTCCAAAATAAACCTAATAATGACTACCTACTTGCTAGAAATAAATGGTTCTTCATTAACTTGGTTTGTCTGCATATATATGTATGTACCTATAATAAATCATTTGATGATTTAATACTTGCAACAAAACACGTTGTTTGTGTCTATATAAATGCATATGACATGCATTGACGAAAATGAAAACATCCCAAGTACATTTCTATTAAATGTTATTTGCATCAAGTATTTTAAATAATTTCATCTATATGAGTACCTATATATTATCATCATCATTTCATTATTGTTTTTCTGTTGAGCACTGGTCTAAAAATGAGAGAGGTTTAGGCCGTAGTTTACCACGTTTTCCAAGTACGGATTTGCACCTTTACATAACTTTAGGTTTTTTTTTGGCTTTTATGATGCATCTGACTATGTTTCACCGTTTACGCATATGATAATTTCTATGGAAAGAGCGATGTTTTTTTTTAAAAACACGTTTTCTACACTCATAGCCCCACACTAGGATTTTCACCTGAGTCGTGGGTGCCATGGACACACAAACACGATTACACAAACACCCAGACACAAAATAGAAATCTAAACTCATCATTAATAATTCTGTCTGGCCGGGAATCGAACCCGGGACCCACTGCGCGTCAAACCGGTATGGTGATCGTTCGGCCACGCGAGTCGTCGCTCATATACCCATATAACATCGCAAATGAAAGGTATACCATGAATAACCATAATAACCCTGGCATTCCAACTTGAGAGGCTGAAATTCATACTAATTTATAATTTAGAACACGTCTCCAAATTTACTTATTCGATGGTATTTGCAACAAAGTCGATACCAACGTCTTGAGAACGTACTCTTCGAGTGCAGAACAAGAGAGTAACCGTTTATTTCCTTTCAACATTCGCATGTGAGTAATAATAACATCCATAGCCATTGAAATCTCTGGTCCAGACACAAAACGCTTTTCAAACTCATTGTTTCTCTCCAGACGACGTTCAGACTTGCCCCTTCGAGAGATCCGAACTTGCACTGGTTTTCAATGAACTCGAGCGGCGCAATTTTACCATTGCGGATAATTTTTTTTTCATACGTGTATCGTATTAAAGATCGTAAAGATTCTATCGTCGTCTTTAACAATCTTTTCATTAATGTATAAGTTGACTTATTGCAAGATCCAGTTTCCAAGCTTATGCTTTATTTTATTCTTATTCACATCTAATATAGTATCTTTGAAACATGTTATTTCGAAGAAGTAATGAGATTACATTTGTATGTTACAATTAAGTTATATAAAATATGGTTTTCACGAGAATTTATTGTAGTTTGAAATTCTGTGTCTGTAGTTATACATTAGTATTGATTTTTTTAGATTATTGTAGAAAACATGAACATGAAAACATGAGCATGAAGTGAATCTAATGGTAAGGTTCTTGCTGCCTATGGACATCTGTAATCAACCCCAGATATATCTGTTTTACTTGAGGTTGGCCACAAATGTGTTGCCACTCCTGAAGACTAAGTTGGAACGCCTCGGATAAGTACGTCTCCCGTACCACACCCTTCAGACCAAGACACGGCAACGCTTGACAACTGTTATTCGACAGAAATAAACAAGATTATTGTTAATTTACTAATTGTAAATGAGCTACGAATTAAAATAATGGGATTCCTTTAAATTCTTTGTTATTTATTATTTCTGTGGTATTATTATTACAGACATACTTAATCGACCAAAAAATATCAAACCAGGCAGATGTTTGAGCCCGCGCCACTCGCCGCACACATTAATAAATATTTCTCTCTTTCTAACTTCGAGCATCCAGGTAGAAGTGAAAGAGACAAAATTATACGAATAGGGGTTGTAACGAGGGTTTGCCACGTGACCTTCCTATACATGTACACGCACACACCCAAAACAAGGGAACCCTCGATTATTTTATTGATCTCGGGAAAAAATCACTGCAATCATTGTACTTAAATTTTGCTTACCTTCGCTGTTTGATTACTTTGATATTTGCTCATTAAGTTAAAAAATAATAGCATTATTGAGATTTAGTTAATGCACATTGTGCAATTTGATGTTATTATCTTATAATTACTCTTCTGATTTAATGATTTTTTGTTTCAATTTAGTAATCATTGTTTACTACAATCATGAGTTACTATCATTTGATTATCGGATCGTTGGTAAACTAAATAATATGTATTAAATAAAACAAGAATTACGATTTTTTTTAAATTTCGTCATCAAGCTCTGTTTCAGTGCTCTTTAATATTTTATTAGTCTTTACGGCTGACCTTAAATGCATGTTGTAGATCATAAAAATCCGCTTCCGTAGACATTAAAACGACCATAAACGATCTAAGAGGGGTCTCCGGCGAAATTATATCATTAGCTCATTGGCTCCCAACAATTCGAAGTGTGTAAGAAAAACAAACTACTGGACGCATATCATATTACACTTAGATTGTCGTCAGCCGCCACCCACACCGCTCCTTTTTGTTTTTTACCAATCTTTTTACGCAACTAAATAGATTTCCTGTTAGAAAAACAAACAAGACGTTTATTGAATCTGATATTTAGTTTTTGAATGACTCGTTTCCAGTGAGTGATGGATTTTGAATGACTTTCGACCTTAGAAGGAATTCTGCTTCCGATGTTGATTATTATATGCATTTTACTATAATGGTAGGCATATGTAATAATTCATCTGATTATAATTCATCATGATGAGGAATGGTATTAGATGGTATAACTTTTTGTGAATCATCTCTTTTTGCCAAATGAATAACAATAGTCTTAATCTCTGTCGTTCACTGCTATAAAGAGTATGGTAAAGATGAGACATACATTTCAACGAGGCATTCCAACTTAGTTCTCGAGAGAAGCAATGCATCTATCCATGGTCCATTTCATGTAGGGCACTAATCATATTTGGAGTTGATTACAGATGTTACGCCTGAAGCCACCTACTATAATGGTCTGCATGGTCGTTTGCTACTGTTGTATTATAATGTAGCTTTGTCCTGCGGTTTCACCTACTACTAAATATGAAAAAAAAACACAGCATCACGTTATGTAGCCCATAGCGTTCCTCAGTAAATGGACCATTAAGAAACAAAAACATTTTTTCAATTTAAACCAGTAATTCCTGAGATTAGCGCGTTCAACTAAACAAACTCTTCAGCGTTCTAAAATTAAGTATAGAAGGGCAATTTAAATAATGTATAAGTACTTCTAATACGATAACATAGTAGCAAAAGTAGAAAAACATAAATAATGCACAATGACAATGATTTATATGAAGCTAATCTAACTACTAATTTAGTGCGTGCAAGAGACTCTTTGTGTGGGCGGTTTTATTACCCGGGATCTGATTGTAAAACAGTTTATCTAGATATTTATCTGTTCATCGATTAGTTTGTGGGAAATATATCAAGTTTTACTAAATTTCACATTTGAACATTGAGCTGACGGGGCGTAGGCAGCGATACTAATCGATACCCTTCTGTACGAACTACTTTTACGATTCAGTGGTGATGCTACCTTATTGCAATAAGGGATGAGAATAACATTTTACGTTTGATTATAAATAATTTAACGCTTTTTTATATTCTTAATTTAACAATTTACAGGAATATATCTATTGTACTTGCTTCGTTTAAGGTAATATATTGGAACACAAAAACTTAAACTCAAATATGGTAGGAATAACTATATTTGTGTTTAAGTTTTTGTGTTTCGAACGTTTCGAACTTTCTCTGACCAAGGACCATAATTTTGAATGAAAGGATTAAAATAAAGAATACTGATTTATTATTTTTAAAGAGGTTAGACTTATCATCGTCAACTTAGGCACAAGTTTTCAATTGTAATTGGCAATTAAGTTACGCTGCCTAAACTTTTAAAAACGTTATGTTATTTAGAATGTAGGTTTTCTCCGTAGTGTGTAGTAGTATTAAGATTTTTATTGTTTTCAGTTTTGACGAAGAACGTAGGTAACAAAGATGCTATATTACGATTGATTAGGATGATGTGTTAATCTAAAATTATAAATAACTAACAAACGGAATGATGATATTCAACGACCTTCCTCCTGAGATGATCCCGGTATGTCAAGACACGGGGCTGTTCATAAAAGATGTAAAAAGAGCTCTTCAAAGCTAGGGAAGCACTATCTGTTCCTATAGTATATAGCAAATGTTCATAGGTGACAGTGCTTAGTTTCCATCAGGTACCCCGTGTTATGAGCTTTACAGTAAATGCTAGCCTTCTTTTAATGTACTACAGAAGAAGATTGTACTGTACAAAAAGAAAAGTTATTCCATTACATATCTAGTCAACCGGAGGCCCAAGCGTTTGTGGTTATGGAATGTTTTTTGCTAGACAATCAGATGGTATCTGTGATGGAATATTCAGGAATAAAAAGTCAGTGGGTAGCGACAGGACTACCGTGGACACACCGTTGATTTACGAGAAATAAAATTCAGGGACGTTTTTAGCGGCGCAATTAAAATATTTAAAGAATCTCCCTCAGTGGGTGGTGAGAGACAATTCTCACGAGGCTATTAAATATAATTTTATTTGTTTTTGTCCTTGTTTTTATGGGCACGGCGAATGTCATTTGGTTGCAAACATTCGGGCCTTTTGTAGTGCTTTATGACAATGCGATTATGAACGGTGGCGCTAACTTGTTACTCTTTTTCTTTTGCCAAGTTTGTTATCAGTTCCTGGGTAATAATTAATGTCTTGGCATTGTCTCTTACATGGTCAACTGATTTTTTGTAGCGAGACTGATTTTGTTTTATGGACGTGTCGGCTTTTCAAACAATATTTGTTAAATGAGTGTTTTTGCTAATTCGTCCTAAATACACATTCGGTATACTTCAACTTTGTAGCTTTAAATTTCTGTTATACTGGAAAAAAGTATTTACCTGTCAATGATGTTATTGGGTATGTATTGATAAATTCGAAAAATTGTATTGAAAAAGTACATAAAATAGTTGGTAGGTATCCATTTGTTGATGTATGTGCCTTCAATAAGTTTAATTGAATAGCTAGGAATAGTGGTGACAAACGTAATAAATAAAATAATTTACGATATCATTACAATTAATTGGAAGTAATTCAAAGAAGAACCCTTTGGAGCGGTGGGTTTGTCAGTATGTGTCAACATTCATAACCGCTTGATTTTATCAACGTCGTGTACGTTTAATGCCGCTTTAAATAAATTCGGTTATAAACGATTCGTGTGATGCTTTGTCAGCATGACGCGGCCGAGTTTACTGAAATCAAACCGTTTTTACGACAAAGCGCATAATAGTTTCGTCCCCGACAACATTGTGATGAGACGTCTTAGCTCCCAGCATGTGGTTGGCTCACTGGTTGGAAGCTGCCACCCGCTTTGAAATGTTGCTCGAAATTAACATATTACATTCATTTTTAACCCCTCGCTTAAGTGGATGTCAGTAGGCAGCGAAATAGTAAAGGATTGAATTAAAATTATTTATCTTTATGATAATAGTCGAAACACGGCATGTCATCGGCTGGATGAGTCGTTAGTATAAATTTGCTATCCGCTTTACCGAACATTAGCGTTGAAATGCCATTTAAATCACTTCCAGACGAACACTGTGCCGTGTTATGTTATCTATTGCAATAATTTCCGAGGCGTTAAAATGAAGGCGGCGCGGGCGCAGGGTGTCGGCGCGCAACGAGAACAATTTAATTGAATAAAATTAGCCAATAAACTGCGCTTGTCGAAGCCTACCACAATGGCATACCGCCTCCGGAGCTTGCCGACCGTAAAGCAGGCTTATTTACTGGCGTCCCCATTGGGAATCCACATTAAGTAGTCTCAATATACACTTGGGAACATTTACATGTGTTCATACCATAGGAAGCAATAGTTTTCGCGACGATTGTTTCTGTAAAAGGTTTGTTACAGTCTTTTAGAAGCGGGATGTTAACATATTTGTATGGTCAGAGGTATTATAAAAGTTAAAATTGAAAGCCCGACTAGCTTATATTATATAAAACATAAACATAAACGCTTTCTACACTCATAGCCCCACAGTAGGATTTTCTCAGGGAACCATGAGCACACACGAACATACAAACACCCAGAACCAGAACAGAAATCTAAACTCATCATTCACATTTCTGTCTGGCCGGGGATCGAACCCGGGACCCACTGTGTATCAGATCGGTGTGGTGACCGCTCCGCCACGCGGGTCGTCAAACATATGAGACGATAATCGTAGTTCGGTGAAGTGGCAACGCATCTGCGATCCAGGCAGAGAAGTTCTAGTTTACTTGCAGTTGGTTACAGATGTCAATGGGTCACAGTGGCCAGCTATTGAGTGGTTTGTTGTTTGCTTCTCCACACATAAAAAAGTCCACAAGGAGTCCCGTTGAATTTAATGAGTTATTTGGGTGTTGGCCGAGACATGACCCGCGGGGTGCCGCCACCAACTTGCGTGGACGTTGAAGTCTTAATTATGATATTATTTTGTTGCTTTATTTGACTGGCTCCTTAAATAATGTTCGGTTTTGTTTTAGTTTCAATCCTTTTTGTTGTTAATAAAGCTTATTATAAAAGATACAAATGTGATAAAATCGCTTTGTGTCTACATTAATTTATTTTATGTACGTCTCATGAAGACAGAGTTTAACGTGTTTTAAAAAATTAATGGCCGTTGGTGTCAGTGACGCGGCAGTTTAAATATTTTACTGTCAGGACTCTGCTAAATTGGTGTATTTGTATTCAATTTAACTGCCAAGAAAATAACCGTCTGCTTGAGTTGTATTCCTCGACGTTATTAATCATTATTTAAATCATTATATGGCAGAGAAAGTCAATACTGTGTTATTAAGAAGATGTTAATTAGGCGCGCTGTCGTTTAGCCCACTGGCGGCCATGATTCTCCTTTGTATGAGGTGTATGAGTGGCTATAAACCACTAAGCTGTCAAAGTGCCAATTGGTAGACATCAGACACATTTAATATCAATTTTGTTAAATAACATTCACAGTTTCCTTTAACGTTATAGCATATTATTATTATTTTTAATACACATGTAAGTTTGGAAAATCAGAGATATGTTTCTGAGATTCGAATCTCAAGACTATCACTACTGTGTTAATAGGCAAATCTACATAACTTTACGTACAACTTGAGCTCAGATTTGGGTCCTCTATGATGTTAAATTAATATTATACGGCTATACCTAACAGGTATTCTTAACGTTTATTCAATTTACCAACCCTTTTATTAAAGACTTTCGTGATAATATTTTTTGTAGAGACAAAACGAACACAAAAACATAGAGAAGTTTGCAAAACATGCTCTTTTCAGCATTGCAAATACTTGCGGAACCAGTAAAATTTACAACAACAGTGCCTCCAAAACGTGGGCGGTGTTGCAGAAGCCGGTGTGGATAATATATAACTGTTCATTATTTATTTAGCACACGCTGGAGCATGTTCCGTGAGTGTGACATGTGACCACGCGCCAGCACGCCACGACACCGCCGAATTGATAGACGTTTCAACTGCACTTAATAAGCGAATTCCTCACACCACCTTGCAACAATTCAAGACTCGGCTTCAATTTTTTGCTGCCTCACTTATCGAGAACTAAAGCTAATTTTTTCACGTCACTCGAACAACAGTCCCTAAGTGCGAAGCGGGCAACTTTTATAACTGTGTTTGAATCTCAGTTAGCTATAAATAAGATGGCCATTTTTGAGCCGTAAACGGAGTTGTAAGAAACAAATTAAATAACTACATTCTTCAATCTAAATAAAAAAATAAAGTGCAGAATTTGATTAGGAAACAAAAATGAAAGTAAAGCAATTTGGGTATATAAATGTGTTTTCGTAATGTATGTTATTTATTTGAATAGATTTGTTACGAATTTATAAATCGATTAAAAACGTAAGCGCCTTTCGACACTTTAGTACCTGCAACTTTTATTTTATATAATTATATGAAGTAGCAAACGAGCAACCAGCCCACTTGATGGTAAGTGGTTACTGCCGCCCATGGACATTTGCAAGCAACTTCATATAGAAAAGAGGTTCTATATGAAGTCTATCACAGATGCTTTGCTATTCCCGAGGACTGAGATGGTCGCCTCATATAAAAGTGAGCCGAACTGTATAGTAAAAATAGTAAAACAAAAAACACGACTACTTAACTTTTTGTTGTTCATAATGATATACCTACTTATATTGAATTTAACGCTTATAGGATTTCTGTCACAATACTCAAGTAAAAGTGTTATAATATATATTTTTAGATTGGTCTATTGACCAGCTTTCATTTGATACCCATATTGTCGTAATAGTAACAAAATTCGAATCTCCCTTCCCTTTTTCGTCTATTTTAAACTGAGACGATTCTAATGATTTGTCATATGTCACAATCCGTCAAGCCGCTTGGGTTGTAGCGCGTGTCAAAGAAATCCACATACATACTACTTGTCCGCGTTACGTTTGCCGGCCAAAGGTATCCGCTTCCCCCATTAACGCACCTTTCAGTTGTCCTAAAATGTGCTAAAAGTATTGAAGGCAACGTAATCGCCATAAATGCGTGAAATTATTACTCATACTGCAACTTAATATTGCTCAGTTTTCGCGATATTTGTTTGTTTGACTTTCCGTACTGAATGACGTCGTACCGACAGCGGCAAACCTAGCGCGAACGGGAGGTAAGCTCGAAAAATATTACTCTCCTTTGGACGCGGTCGGGTAAAAACTTGTGAACGCAGATTAGGCACAACACAAATCAGGACTCTCCCGGTAAAAACCGGTACGATGGAAGTTGTAATAAAGGATTTCGCTATTAGCAACTGTTACCGTTCGTGACAAATGTTGGCCGGCGCTTTGTCGGCACCGGTAATGAGACACCGAGCGAGCCGGAGACAAATTTTATCTCATAAATATCTCCTGATGTGTCGATCTGCATCCTTAATTTAGTGTTCGCGATATCGATATCGTAATTCATTCAAGTTTATTACGTCACTTATTCAAGAAAGTCGGAGAGTATGTGTTTGGTTTTTAATATTCTCCAGTATAATTGATGAAGTCATATGAATATATCTATGACTTGATGTTTCGTAACAATGTATATTTTAGATGTAAAATGTAAATAAACAACCTATTACAATTAATGTTTTAGAAGAAGTTGTTTTTGATAATGTATAATATTTAAAAATATTATTTGTAAGTTTTAAATGTGTTTTTTTATTTTTCTGTTTAATTTATGAAGTCGTATGTACCTACTTACTTATGGCATGACAACATGTATTTTTGATTAAAAATATAAATAAACAGCGTAATACAATTTATCTTTTAGAATTAGTTTTTGATAAAGTAATTAAAAAATATATTTGTAAGTTGATGAACTAAATGCCCCGGAAATTTAAATTTGGAGATCAGTTAATTGGTTCAAATATTTTTTTTTGGATATATGTATTCTTCCGACGTGATCTTCTATTTACAGCCTTTTATTAGCATTTAGTTAAATTACTGAATTATTTTCATCCACGTCGTGAATCCTGCGTGCGTACTTGTTATTTTAACTTCATTAAGTTATTTATATAAATGGTCCTCGGACAAGAATGAGAGAGGGTTCATTGTGTCTCATAATAAAGTATCTTTTTGTCAGATCACTTAATAAGCAGAAAATTTATTGCGGGCAATTCTTCAACACTATTGGCTATAAATTATGAGCATTCATCTATTTCTTTTAACACGAATTACATTACTGTATTATTAAGTACAAATTGCACTTAGGATTTTATTTTAATGTTATAACGCATTATTTTTGTATCTGGGAGTTTTTTATTGTTCGCAGCATTCTTGAATTTCTTTTTTGGCTCGGGAATATATCAAATTGAAACCGGCCTAGTTGATTGGGATATATTAAACATGGAAACGAATCAAACTTGTGGATTATGATTTATATGTACTAGTACATATAAATCATAATCAATCAATAAGTATATACTTGAATGGTAGATGAAATGAGAATTTCTAAAGTAATTGAATTTTATGATATAAAAAGTCCTCACAGTTCAATTATTGTACAATTATAGCCACACCTGTTTTGCTTTGGAATAAATATCTACCTACATAGTATTGATCGTGGAGTGTATGATCGTTTGTTTTTAAGTGATTTAATAAAGAAGAATTTAATTGTTTTTAATAAAGAGGACTTGGCTTAGCATACGCGAATTACTTATTTTTGTTATCATTTATGGTAAACACATTTTGCCGGTTGTTTGAGTGATAATACTAGTAAAACTAGTAAAGACAATTAGATACTTGCGGTCGATATTTTTATATAAAATTTTCCTTTGGTTTTAGGTAATGAATACCATAAAAATGGAATTATGATTATTAATATAGAAAATAATAATATCCGCATACTTTTTGCCCTTTATTTTAAACGGTGGCAGTATTGAAATTAAAATTCAGCCGTTTGTCTTCCACTAGCTTGCGGGCGCAGTAAACTTTTCTTAACGAGACTTCCTGAAACCCCAATTTGCTTAACACAGACGTATGTGGAGAGAACACACACGTCGTAATCCGTTCAACTGGCAATATTTCATGCCAATAATAACAATATGTTGATTTCAATACGGCGATCATGTAGGCGGTTGTAACATCGGAGATATCTGTATTAAGTCTAAAATACGTTATGGTTATAAAGTTATTACAATTCGACATAAATAAATTATGTCGTTCCTACAGGAATAACAATTTTATATGTCATGTCGAAAATATATCTTAAACTGTATTTTTTGTTGAAAGGGAAGAAGGAACTTTATATTTCTGCTATTGTTTCTATTTAATGTATATTTAATTGTATTTTCACCAAATCTTAACGAACTAAATAGCACAAAAAATACACGTCTTACATGTTAAAGATTACGATTTTTGTCTGGAATCGAGCAAGTTGTTAACAACATCGCGGCCGTTCATAATTTACTAAGCAAACAGCGATAAGACAACTAAACAAGCTCGAAATTGGCTTTTTCGAGATTTGCCAGTGGAAAAAATGCCGTCAGTTTGCTTTCCACCTGTTTTTAGTGGTCGCTAAAGTTTCTGCCACCCGTGATCTAATAAACACTTATCGGTTCTCCATCTTAAGGAGCAAAGAATTATGGCATATTTAAACAATTTATTGCCGCCGCAAAACAAGGGATTCGCTGATAAGCCTCTGGTTTTGCGATAAGGTTCTTTAGTTTCGTGGCAACGCCGAAAACAGCGATATTACAAAAAAAAATGGAAGATATAATCCAAACATTGGTTGACCATATTTATGATATTCCTATAAGTAATGAAATATTCGACTTCTTTAAAAACACGTATAACAATACCATATATGTACATAATATACAAGGTAGATACTAATTGTTAGACGATGAATACAAAGTGGGTTACACATTGTTGTTGAATATTTTCACGGTAACTACTCCTAATCGTTTTTTATTCTAATCGTAATCGGCAAAAAATGGCTTTATTAATGACTATATCTCTAATAACAACGATATGTTGCTATTTTAAATATCTAATGAGTTCTAATGAATAATAATTTAAGGATGACATGCTATTAGATGCATACGAATCGTTTGATTGGAAAAATTGTCCCACTTATTAAGCCTTTTTTGCCTTGCTTCTTCATAATTAATGTGTTATGTAGAATATCCGCGACACTTATTATAAATTCATAAACAGTTTACATGTAACGTCAGCAAAAATGTAAAAACATAAATAATTATTGTTTTTATTTGAATTGTTATTCAAGATAAAATATTTGACTTTTCATATAAAGTTGTCAGATTCCTTCTGTTTTTGAAAGCGACATGGATTTCGATATTATTAGTCGGTAGTCATAACAAAAATCCAGTTGTAATTCGATCTTTTTTGCCGACCGTAAAGAGTGCTTTGACGTCTTAATCCATTCAAGCAAATTAGTTAATACGCTAATAGAGTCGTTGTGTGGTAAATTATTGACAAATCGATGAAATTAGAGACTGTTCATATCATTAACATTATACAAATTATGGTAGGTCAAGAACAATTTATAATGTTATTTGGTATTTTGTTATGTTTCATTTACTGCAAATTAGGAAAAATTAGCAAAAAAGGAATAAGACAATGGATACATTGTTGGAATTTTTCGACAAAAGAGGCTATATTCCTTAACTAGCTGAACCCGCGGTTTCACCCGCGTTTAAAAAAAATGTAATGTGGCATATAACCGAACTCAAGCAACGACTCCACAAAAATATTTAATCATTAAGTATCTTACTAATTTAACAAACTGTTTC